>JBBPSC010000468.1:0-17679 GCA_038093395.1 Baorangia bicolor
ACAGGACGTGACGGTGTACACATACCCCATGATGTTGACGTGGTCGATCGGCGAGCGGACGGTAGACTGTAGTGCTCCGAGTTCCGTCCGATCGGACGTGCAGTGGTATTATTTTATTTTACTCCGAATCCATGGCTAACAACTGGGGAAACCCACGACACTCTCCACACAGGATGAAATACTACACCGCTCAGCGTGTACGATGCACACCATCCGATGACGCCATATGGGAGGGACGTGCGGACTCGGATAGACGAGTAACTACGGGCCCAGGTATCCCTTTGCGCACTGACACACCCATTTCTGGTTCGGCCGTCTCTGGCGGCCTTTGCGGACTGAAATATTCCCGGACTTGATCATGACGTCCGACGAATGCATGATGGACTCTCACGACATGAGCGAAGACACATCACACGGAGAGTCGCAGATTGCGTCAAATACAGGAAGAGACACAAAGGCTACATTAGACTAGGTATTCAAGAAACAGAGACTCATTGCGAGACGTTGACAGTGGTCGTTATATACACAACAGTCCGATCCGATCCATTCCATTTCATGAGGCGCGGCGGGGGGAGCGAGGGACGTCATCACCAAACCATCCGAAACACAACAGAGAGAAAGGCAAAACATGACATGGGACACCCACGAAAATAGGAGAAGAAAGACGTTGTCCCGACGGACCATCGAACATTCATTATGCTAGTAAAACCAAAAAGAAAAGAAGACTAGGTGAAAATGAGATTTGATATGTATTCGCGCGGTCGTTCGTCGCACAACCCCCACAGGACGTCATGCCTGGACGCTCATGCTTACACGCTCCCGTGCTCAATCTCTACCTTTTCCCTGGCATACTCCTCCGAGTATGTCGACTTTGGCACCCAGCCTGCCGATGTGCGTGGTGTCGTCTCCTCGAGCATCCGGTCAATTTGCTCGAGTGTAAGACCCTTGGTCTCGGGGACGAGGAAGTAGGCGTAGATAAAGGCACATGTACAGAGGGAACCCTGTACAATGACAATGCGCATGCGCGTCCGTCAGTCGATCATGCAAGGGACAACGAAAATGGCAGCAAGGAAAACGTACCCAGATGAAGAAGACAGACGAGCGGAGGTTGCCTGCATCGGGGTTGACCATGTAGGGGGTGATGACAGCGATGATGGTGTTCCACAACCAGTTGGAGGCCGTCGAAAGACCGACACCACGGGAACGGATAGGGAGGGGGAAGATCTCACCTGCATGCGCACATGAAACATGAGTCACAGATCCGATGAATACGCAAAAAGGAAATGGGGGAAATGGGCAATGGGCAATGGGATGACAATAGAATGGAAATAGGAAGGGCAAGACTCACCGATCACGACCCAGGCGCCGGGACCCCATGTGGACGCAAAGAAGAAAATGTAAATGGCGATGAACGCGATCTGGGCGTTGACAGCGGGGATATTGTTCGCGACAGCAACGCCAGCGGCGTTGAGGTGGGTCTTGTTGAAGCCGATGGTGACACCAATGATGGCGACCAAGAACTGGCAAATGAGCATTCCAAAGGCACCCCAACTGCAAAAGGAAAAAGAACCATCAATACCGGGCTGTGTCTGATTTGTCAATTGACTTACATAAGGAGGGGACGACGCCCGACTCTCTCAATGGTCCAGAAGGAAATGGGGGTGGAGAGCACATTGACGAGGGTGAAGATGAGGGAGATGAGGAAAGAGTTGGAGATGGCGCCAGTGGACTCGAGGAAAGGGGTCGAGTAGTAAAAGATAAAGTTGACACCGGTCCATTGCTGCATCATCTGGAGAGAAGTACCGAGAATGGTGCGACGGAGGTTGCTGCTTCCCTCCCAAAGAGAGCCAGTGAAGCAGTGGAGCCAGCTAGACCAATAGCCAGTGATTGGAATCGCCTTGCTTTCGTACTCGGCATTGGCGACAATCTCAGAGAGTTCGGAGGTGATGTATTCAGAATCCTCGGGTTGACCACGAAGTCGGGCGAGCACGGCACGAGCACTCTCGACCTTATTTTTCTTGACAAAGTAACGGGGGGACTCGGGAAGGAGGTAAAGGCCAGTGGCGAGGATCAGACCCCAAGCAAATTGGATACTGATCGGGATACGGTACGATCCCGTATCTGTCCTTTTCTCAGTGGCGTAGGTGACACACGAGGCGAGAAGAAGGCCAATAGTGATACCTGTGCGAAAGATGTGACTCAATGATGACGGTCCAAATTTGGAAACGGGTTGCACTCACAGAATTGGTAACCAGAGACGAGAGCACCACGAACTTTTCTTGGGCAGATTTCGGACATGTAGAGGATGATGATGGCGGAGACGAAACCGACACCGACACCGGCAATCAAACGGCCAACGACGATAAGAGCGAGACCCGAAGAAGCAGCCTGGAGAACGCATCCAACAATGTAGATGAAACACCCCACGATAATGGTTGGTCGGCGACCATACCAGTCGGCAATATCACCGGCAATCAAGGCACCTGCCAGGATATGCTTAGTCAGCAATACGATACCAAGAATGGAAATTAGTTGAACTTCACCAAAGAAGGTACCCGCCGAGAGAATGGAGGTGATGAGCGAGTTGTGGGAACTCGACAATGATGTTTGGTTGGGCCCTTCTATGAGCTGAACGAAGACTTTTGAACCGGTGACACCATTGATGTATCCAGAGTCGTAACCGCTGGCGGGGGATAAGGGGGCGAAGGGGCCAAGGTTGAGAGGGACTCACAAGAAGATACCCCCAAAGGCAGCGAAGGCACAGAGCAAGTAGGCCTTGATAGTGACAGGAGCTTCGATGCGGTTAGGGTCTGCAGGACCAGCAAAACTGACACCTCCGCCTGGCATGGCTGAATTGACAAGAGAGCGCTGAGAGAGGAAGTTTGACTACGCTGGGAGTGCGAAGGAAGCGCTCAGAACCGCCGATGTCGAAGAGGGGGGCAAAGAAGGAGGAGCAGCACGACCTAAGGGTTTTAAGGGAATTCGCAAGGATTGAATTAAATATGACAAGGGTCCGTGGACCGCAGAGGAAAGGCATTCCCCACGCGAGCGGATAACCCCACATCGCAACGGTCTGGCATGCCCGCATGGTCTCCCATCATCCATCTGATCGTGCCTGACCTACCACTCCATTTCATCCTCCCACACCCATCTTTTCTTGGGCTCCATCTCGAACGAGTCAGAGTGTCATAGCCCTTCGCGCTGGCCTCGGCGAGAGACGGCCCTCCCTTGGAGCGCGTCATGTTCGTCTACCCAGGTGTCAGCAAAAAAACGACACCAAGGACCGCGGGTTCCGTCAGAACCCGGAAAACCTAGACGCGCCTCGGTTGAAATAGATCGGTTTCATCCAACCTCGACTGACTGGTTACCGGAAGGTGTTGTTTTTTGGCAGTTTTTCGTGCCTGCAGTCAAGTCTGGGGTTTATGTCGCGGGTTCACGTGACGACACGATGGAGGCGTAGCACAACTTGGCGGTGACACGGTCAGGCACTATTGTCGTGGCAGGAGTCGTCTGTCTCAGCTATGCCCCGGAATTAATGTCCTTGTCCCGCCCGATCGGTTTCCGCGCTTAGCGGCCAGTCCCAAATAGTCACTTCGCGCTCTAGTATAGGGTTCTTTGCTCCTCCGCCCTTCTGCTTCTCTCTGCTTCCTCACCGCCGTGATCCCATCAAAGAAGATACGGCCGCATCGACTCCTTGTTCAAGTCGATTCCATTGCGATGTCCTCGCCGAGTACTCACGCACGCGTATACCACTTTGAATGATCCGACACTCTTCCAGGTTGCTCCGTCCGGGCGTCGACGTGTCACCCCGAGTTTCAAGCTTGATTGAGATCGGCGGCCCATCCATTCTTTCTTTCATTTTCATTTTTTTTTACTTGCGACTCCCGCTTCAGACAAGACGGAACCTTGTTTGATATTACCCAGAGCTAAGCAGATTCATTATGAAGAATAGCCATCGATGGCATCCGATGCTTGTCAAGACATGCCTCGGAGGAACGGCATGACCCGTCATCCACCACAGATATCGCGGTTGAACACGGTGCTCCATATCAGATCAGAACGCAATGATTCGGACTCCCGTAGTATCGCCCCGTATCATTAGCCAAACTCGCCCGCGCATCAATATTTCCACGCAGGGGGTTCGGTAGCAATAGTGCCGCATCATCCTCTGGCATGCTATATATGACTTGCGGGTTAACGTTCAGCAGGTAGTATAGCCGTGATCGCTTGCTCGAGTGTAGAGTCCATTGGATTAGCCACAGTGTTCAATCGATGTTGAGGATATCGTCCTCTTGCCCAATCCATGGCAGGCGAGTGCACTGCCAAACCGACGGATTGCGTGATTCCTGGAATTATGGTTCACGCTATTCCCAGAGAGGATTCGATGAGTAGCGCCGCCGGGCGTTCCGACCCGATGATCAGCCCAAATAAAAAACATGAATTCTGTACATTTGGAAACTGGACATATATACGACGCCCCGATGTCACGCGCGTGAAACAAATCCGGTAAAGGTTTCAAGGTGCTGTCGAGACGCCTCGCTCCCACCCACCAAGTACAGACAGACTTACTTATCAAGTGTGTCGAGACTGAAAAAATGGATGACTGGAAGTGACAACAACAGAAAAAGAATACGGCGATCTCTGACCTGATACGAATCGACCTCCGCACCGTGCCTACTTACTGCGGTGGGACCCCTGATGCAGGCACGTACCTAATGGCTAGGCTAGCCTCGAGCGGATCTCGCTCAACTTGGATCTCGGCCGGGTTATTGTGTGCGTCATCAAGCGTAGACTTGCGTAGACTTCAACTCGAGCGCGCGAAGGGTTTAGTGAGCAAGGTCCTTTGGTTACAAAAAATGGATGGCAGATCCGAAATTGTGACCGTACTGTCGATTGCCTCTGTCTGGAAATGCTTTTCGCGTAGGACTAGGCGTGTCGACTGTCAATAGTGACGACGAACTTTGGTGGGACGTTTCGGAACGATGGACGAGTGGGTGGGACACGTCTCTCATCAGATGAATGATGGATGACGACACTCAGGCTCGAAAGGTTGGATCATGATCCGTGAGGCAGAGCGTTCACCGGCCCACCAGCGACTGGCCCACGGCTCTCCGAACAATCGAGCAGGACGCATCGACCACCGGATGCCTTTCCGCAAGTATTCTAGAGACGTTGGGCTGTACTAAATCTGTCTGTAAAATTTAACATGCCGAGATGCCGACACATATGTAGCTAAAATACCACTGTAAACCTCCAAGTCCGCAGGACCAGTGACTCGTTTAAATTATGGTGCTACCGAGTGCCGCATCATGTATTCTACCCACTCCGGATCATGTCGTGTGCGAGGGCCATTCGCGGAGGGGAGGGACGATCGGCGCGGATGCCGCTTTCATGCTCCGACGTCGCACACATGCAAACCCCAACTCTGTTCGCGTTATTACCTACCGGAAGTTTCTAGCAATATTGCAGTGAAATTCGCGCTGGGTGATCAGTGAGTTTTACAACAATATATTCAGAAATTCTAACGCGGGAATTCAGTGAAATAAGAACGCGTCAATCTCATCGTGGGAGTAGTCGGACAGCATTTCAGGTGTATCAGTGGCTATGTATAGCTCTAAATTTACAGCTTGGGTTTACAGAAATTTGCCGGTGGATACACACTTGGTCATGCAACATCTGATCCAGAGCGTCTGTGTCTCTTAACTTCTCTAAAATCCTTACGGAAAGGCACCCACTGCCGACTTAAAACCATATGTCCAGGGACAATCTGGGTACCTGAAAAAGTGCTAATCAGGATCAGCTGGTCATGAGCGTTTGAACGATGAGTCGGGTTGAATCGCAGAAAATCAGAGTGTCTTCACCGAACTTGGAGTTATTGGTTTGCCGAGTGGTTTCCAATTCATTGTCCGAAGTCATCACAAGAATATCGCTAAATTTTTTCGGCGTTGCGCTAGGTTTTGCATCAGTGGACTCGCTCGCAAGGAAGGCTTATCGAACACGGTACCCACCCGATGATGATCCTGATTCCAGATCGCCGATCGGCCCATCGTTGGAGAAACGCGTCCCAAATCGCTGCTCCTTTTCCTTCCGCGTGAACTCCTCGTATCCGCTACTACAAGGTTACAACTTACAAGCGTTCCGTCCGCATCCACCACGAGTGCTCACTGATACCGATCATCGATGGGGCTGGGCCTCCGAATCGTGAATCCTCTCCTTCCACTTGACGGATGGCAAGTCGGACGAACCTTGATCGATATCCTCCGTAGAGATCTTCTGTCTGTATAATATGGCACGGACCTCTAAATCGGGGAATCGATGAAGTTGGCTTTTTTTCATCCCCGCTTATTTTGGATGCCACCACATTATCATGGAAAAACGCTATAACCGGGACATCGTGCGCATGAGGACCCTTCGTACGGTGACAAGTTTGTCGTGTTTGGCCCTTCCTCACTTTTTGACTCCGAAGCCCATGTTTCAACGTTTCAAGTCATGGAAATATTCGATGTTCCTCGCCCCCGGTGCAAATTCTGGGATTGTTATCCCGTTTCGCCCGTCGGAGACCCGCTCTCGCCAGCGAGGAACACAAACCCTCCTGGAGGAGTGGAATCGCAAACATAATATCCACGGCATTCTCAAAACACTCGCATCACTACCGTAACCAACACACCGTCGGTTGTTTACATGCTTCCGATACAATACGGCACAAATATACACATTCGAAACTTTGCCCTCGGCCCCTCGCCACAGAACCCGAAACACGACTTGCTTCGTATGTACCCCGTCTCGTTCATGTTTCGTCCGCCTCTTGATCTCTCGTCTCCTTCTCTTTATTTGACGTCCTCCTGAACGGCTTCGAGACACCTCTCATGCGTGACATGGAGTGCATGACAACGGCCTTGCTTCTCCCATACGACCGGATACGGAAAAGATACGTGAATACATACATGGCACAAATCTGTAAATCGGGCCGTCAGCACAAAACAACGTTACAAGAAAGCCAAGTGGAGCAAAGCAAAAAAAAAAAGAATCGGATCGACTCACGTTGAACACGATAAATGCGCAAAACAAGCCCACGTCCCGCCACCGATGCGCATACTGGATGTTGAACATGCTGTAGAGCCACGCGTCTGCCGTGCTGGCGGAGCAGTACAGACAGTCTGACCCGGCATCTGGGTTTTGAAGGTATCCCCCCGAGCTCGAGACAAAGGGATCGAGGTAGGACGCGCAGGAGTAGCCCGAGGGCGGTTGGATCACTGCAAACTCTTTTGCAGAACATTGGACCGACTGTCCAGAAAGAACTGTGCAGGGGACGCTCGTCAAAAAGACAGTATTCCGGAGCGAGATCACTTACTCTGGGATGCCAATCCCTCGATGAGGTAAGTGTAAGGCGAGACCCTATACATCCATTGCCACCACCCAAGTTGCGAATACGGTTGAACGACGCCGTTGAATGTCAGCACAAAGGAGAAGAGAAAACTGAACAGAATGCCCGCAATCTCTGCCGTGGGACTCATTGATGCGACGGCTTGCCCGATGGTGGTGTAGTAAATTGGAAAGAGAACTCCGAGGAGGAGGTAGGTGTATCCGCCCCTGTCCGTCGGGAATCCGACCGTCCAGTACCAGCAGAAGAAGAAGAGCGTTGATCCCAAGATGTTCCAGGGGAGTTCCACGAGGATCTGCGACGTGACGAGCGCTGGCCATGAATAGATTCTGCTGGGGCGTTCTCGGATCTCGTACACAGTACGAATGTTCAGAAAAACGACCTGGAGTTGATTCGCAAGCGGTACGCTCAGAATCAATGCCATGAACACCGCCTGGTAGAGTGTCAGTACCAGTATCCGATTAACGACGTGATAGTGGGTACGCACGAAGAGTTTGTTCTGTGTGCCCGCGAGAGAGTTATTGCGCTTGAAAAAGGTGAATCCGATAAACAGACCACCGACGATGTTCAGCATCATCTTTGCCATCAAGTAGGTCGGGCTTCTCCAATAGTGTGCAAGATTGCGCATGAGCAGCGTCCATACTTGATAGACCCAAGGCGTTGCGAATCCGGAACCGATGGCGGCAGACACTGGGTGAGTGTTCCGCCCTTCAGCAACGATGCCGTCTATTTCGTTGTCGACGAGCATCGACTCGGGGGAATTGGTCCAGATTTGATACCAATCTACCTCGCTAGTTGCTGTTGCCCCAGCGCCAATGACGTCGAGGATGAACTCGGCCCTGGTCAAGACGTTGAGATGTTATCCTGGATGTCTATGCCGATCAAAATCAAGCAAACGTACGGGTTTTCCTCGGCGCCGCAGTGACGCGATCCATTCCCTTCGAAATACTGGATGAGCGTCGCAGCGCTGGGCCCAACGTCACCAAAGTAAACGGTTTCACCACCCGTTCGTAGCAAGAGCAGGCGATCAAAGACCTGGAAAAGTTCTGCGGAAGGCTGTACCAGCCCATATCAGCCCATATGGAGGTCCAGGAACTAATGGTTGCCAACCTGATGGATACTGAGTGGGAATGCCGTGAGCGATTGCGTGTGGCAACAAGGAAGATGCCAAACGCACGTGCAAAGAATCGCTTGCCCGCTATCTGCCAGGTCCCGTAGAAACGAGACGATTGCCCACGCACTCTGCGAGTCCAATCCAGAAGTAGGTTCATCCAGGAATAATAGCAACTTGGGCTGGAAAAAATCGTTCAGCAACTAGCTGGCCGTTGCGAAGGAACTTCGAGACACATGCGTACCTTGGCAGCCAGTTCTACCCCAATAGTCGTTCTCTTCTTCATTTCAACGCCAAGCGAGCCAACTATCGCGTCTTTATAAGCCTCCAGCCCACACATCTTCAAGCATCGGTCGACACTACAAGGGAAGCCTTAGAATCGGTATGATCCAGAGACAAGAAAAAACTTACTAGGCATCTTTCTCGGGCGCCGGAACGGTAAATGGCTGCCTTAACTTTGCTGAGAACTGCAAGGCCTCCCTAACCGTCATCGTCGCAAGGTGCGTGTCCGTTTGTTGGCAGTAACCACTGACAAAAACTCAGTTATGCTACCTCATGACAGACGAGAAACTCACGTCTGAGCTTGGAAGTCGGGCGGCAGAGGGTGACCATTCACGAGACGAGTCCCTGAAACAATGCCTGTTTCGCTGCGCTCTGCCAGCACGTTCAAGAGGGTCGTCTTTGAAAGAGGAAAATCAACTTTAACAAACTACAGGAATCTCCATTGTATGCACATACCTTCCCGGCGCCGGATTCGCCCATGAGCGCCGTGAGCTTTCCTGGAGCGACGTAACCGGAGACGTCGTTGAGAAGTCGTCGGCCTGCGACCTCGTAATTCATGTGTTGCCAGGTGAACGTGTTCTTCATCCTAGGCTGGTGCTCCAACGCTTCGCGGATATCCTCCTTATCCTCCCTTCGTGCATCCAATTCCGAGTTTGTAGAACTTGGAACCTTTGTCTTCTCTTCGTCCGAATTTGATCCAGGGGGATTTGCACTTTCAGCAGTAGAGGCGTTTGAACCTTGCTTGAACAACATGACAGATGTTGCGCCGGCCAGACTGGTGTTGAACTCGGTAAAGATGAGGAGGAGAATCATGAAGAAGACAGCAAAGGCAATCACGATCCCAAAGTTCTGATACGATTTGAGGTTAACTGGAAAAGCTAATGAAACTGCAACCTACCCTCCACAGGTGACTGTACGAATAACCGAACGAGAGAAACACGAAGCGATTCCCATTAACATACGGGTTCCCTGTTTGAGAGCCGACCGTCGTACATGCTTTGTTGCTGTCAGGAAATGAGTTATATAATGGACCACTTGGAACGAGCGTCCCGCAAAACCCGTTAATAGTATGGAACTCGTTCACTATGAGAGATTCAAATGAATATCTGATTGGCTAGTACTCTCTTTGAGCTTATGCGTATTCGAGGGAAATAGAGGACTTGCGTTAATGTAGGTGATCCACCGCAGAGCACCGATCATGGATGGTTGTGGTATGATGTACCCGGCTAATTAGAATGCGTGAGGATGTCACCTGCGGTCTGCCAACGGTGAAGCACTGACTATACAACGATACCACCAATATTAGAATTCCAGCAAATGCTTGAGCTGGTGCCTCCGATTTGAACGCTGCCGCTAGACTGCGAAACAGTGCTTTCCCCAGGAGTGCAGTGACGAACTCGAATAGGAAGAATATGCTATCATGAAGGCCAAACATAAGTAGATGCGTGCGGGAGGATGTGTCTACGCACAAGAATTGTCCTGCAGTGCGTTGAAGCCCCACCAAGAAGTATAGGACGATGCTGTACAATAAGAGGATAGTGAATGTAATCGGCACATCAACTAGAGTTAGCGCAATTGCTTCAACGAATGGGTGGTACATGGCTGCCTTGTAGTGTCGCTGGACGATCGGCCTCAGGGCAAAGAGGGAGGGTATCTCTGACATCGCGAACAGTGCAGGTAGGAATACGGCACTGCGAAGGTCATTAGACAAGAAAAGAGAGGACGGATAGTAACTGACAAGAATAGAATCCCACCACGAGAATAATACGCTGTAGTATTTGTTGACAGTTGCAGGAACGTCGTCCCGAGAATGATGGCTTGCAGAATGAAGACGCTGGAGCCTCGTTGATCAAAAGGTTCAAATAGGTGCAAGAGATCCTCACCCTGTATTTATGACGAGAACTGAAATAGCGCCGGCCTGTATCCGAACCCTCCTGCCCATCACGCTCCGGATCTGCATGGGGATGGAAATCGTGTATGGGCTTTGCTTCTGCATGTGTCTCGCACGCTCCGCCTTGGCACTTTCACGATATGCAGAAATCAGATCTTCTTTCCCCACATATTGTTCTCGAAACGAAGCCATGTCTTCAAGATTTTCCTGCATGATCGACGATTGCCGGTAATATCGTTCGAACTCTTCCGACGTCGAAGGAACTCCACGCATACCATCCCGGACCTGACGCCCGTTGGGGTCCGTTACGGCAACCAGAAAGTCAGACGTCGTTTGCCGGTTCGCTGGTTCGTATCCCATGTCGATGAAGTATTGCCTCGCCTCGTTTGCCGGACCAAAATAGACCATCCGACCTTCGTAGATCAGGCAAACCTTGTCAAACATCTCATAGAGCGACTCTCCTGCTTGATAAATCGAGACGATGGTGGCCACCCTGACGAGGTTGGTTGCAATACGCAAAGCATGCACATATTCAACAGCGGTGGACGCGTCCAGACCACGTGTTGAGCTATAAAAAAATAGTATGAATACCACAAACTCCATGAGAGAATCGGACGTACTTGTCCCAGCAGGCCAACAGGTTCCTCGTTGCAAGCGTTTCGCTGATAGACACTCTTTTCTTCTCCCCACCAGAAACACCTCGCAATGCAGCATCTCCAACTGGTGTTTGTCTCACGTGTCGCAAGCCAAATAAGGTGATCAAGACATCCGTGATTTGCATCCAAAACTGCTTGCGCGTCAATCCTTGAACACGCGCCCGAGGAGTACGCGTCTTTGCGGCGAAGCCGATTGTCTGTTCGACAGTCAGCGTTGGGAAATGTACGTCGTCCTCTGGGCAGTATTGGACATCTCCACGATAGTGAAGACGAATGTCGTCTGAAGAAAAAGAGTTATAGCAAACCTCCCCTTCAACAGCATGGAATTCATCGCGGCGATTCGCCAATACTTTGAGGAAGGTGGTACATCCTGACCCCGGCCGGCCGAGAACAACTGATCATACCGTCAGCCTATAGATCGGTTCGATGATGCGGCAACATACGAAGCATCTCGCCGGGACGAACGACACCCTGAAACCCACTTATGATGTCGCGCAAGTGCGGGTGTCGGAGGTTCTGGACGGCACGTAAAATGTTTATCGGATTCAAACCCGAACCGAGCGTGGATTGCAATGACGATGAAGTGCCTTTCCCAACCACACGAAGCTGATCGAACAACACTCCGAGTTCGCGTGATTTGATGTCAGCCTCACCACGCCTGCAAACCAAATTTTGGTCAGTACGAAACGGTACCTTGCGAGATTGTGTATTGCACCTCTTGAGTACGTCCCGCAAAACTGCCTCAAAGTCGAACCCCTCGCCGGCCACCTCGGGACTCGGAGGTCTCTGACCCGGCATTCCCAGAGCTTCCTCAGGGCGCCCGATTTGTGTTCGCTCGCTTGGAGCTGTAGACATCCTACTCAATGTGTGTCGTAGCGCGCCGACCCCTCGCGGATCGAAATAGTCCAGGTTTATGTGGGAGACAGAAGACACCGCGCGAGGTCGGTTGCGTCCTCGACATTGCCGAGGCTCTCTCTGGTCTGCCCGACTCGCTGGGGCGATGGGAGGGTCTGCCAGGCTAAGCACCGCATGGAGATATTCAGTATTCCCCAAGCCTTCCAGCACCGCGTTGACAGAGTCGGGCGAAACTTGTTCAACGTCCTGAGCCTCGTCGCCTTGTGACATGATGCGCAAGTCACTAGTCGATGAAAAGGTTAGGTCGCAAACGTGGATAGGGGACTCTCAAGAGTCTACCTGACTAATGATCGAACATAACGTTGCGGGAAGGTTGAAACCAGGCTGACATCCTCGGAGCGCCGCGTGCTGACGAAATGATTAGTCACAACAAAACACTCAGACCGCCGCCCTCGACATCATTCGACGGATCACCCGTTCGGGCAACCAATGATACCACCGCCACGCCCCCGCCAGATGGTCGTCAATCTTCAATCGTCTGCAATAAGTTACGAGGTCAAGATGAACACTGCGATGCTGATGACAACGATTGGTGGCTCGCACGTTGAGAAATTCATCCAGGCTGGCAAACTGTATGCTCAATGTCTACTCAAAGACCGGAGAGATTCCGTTCTCAAGATGCGGGAGAGGTTATGTGATATGTCTACATCTCCTTGTGTTCTATTGGGGTAAAATAACAGCAAGCGGACGGATTGTATTCATTCTTGAAGCACTCACCCGGGAATCTCGTTGAAACGGCCAATCTACATGTTCAAGAAAATGAATGATACTGAAAGCTAGCATACAGCACGATTGACGGCGTATTCCAATCGGCGGGATATCATTAGATTGACAAAGGATTGAGTACACGGATAATATGCTTCTGCTGACATGGAGAGAAGTAACGAGTTACAAGAAGAAAGCTGAAAGAATGTAAATTGGCGCCAGGGCAACGCACAAGAGTTGTCACTTGCCTGAATCGTTGTCTATATTATAATGGCAAGGTCGGGCGAAACCGAACTTACGAAACGAGATTAACGAAAATTGACGCTTCGCGACACTTCCCAACTCTTTGAGTGTCCGCCAGATCCGTCTCTAAGTGATTCGACATATTTCAGTAAGAACTAGACTGTATCAACAGCATGTTGCTCACGCCGAGACTTGTTGGTGGGTATAACGAGCCTTCGTTGGAAGAATTCATCCCCCTCGAACTAACGATTCCGTTCGTGTCTTCTGTTGCGCCACTCTGTGACAGTTGTAACACAGACTCAGTAGAGAATCTCTGATAACCACCATGCTCAGCGCCACGGTTGGCTCGGGACTGGATTCGGTTATTTACTCACAGGCACGAAACTTTGAAAACCCTGAGGTGAAAGAGCTCTGGGATAAACAGAGTAGACATTACTACCATGCTGTTCATCCTAATCGTTTGTAAGTAGTCGTCAGCCTGAAATGTGCTACCCCATAGAGAGACTCAGAAAAGTGACTGACCTCACTAGCGTACATGTAACTCGACGAAGCGCCGTAGGGATGGTGGATCATCCTGAAGCAAAGAACATTGGGTGCAAAAGAAGAGAAGGGTGATCCTGAAGCTTCAATTAGGAAATTCCTAGAACCTCCTTGGACACTCTTCCCTGTTGACCAATGGATTTCCGAATCTGTTAGTGGTACAGAGGAGGCCGCAGCGCTCCTAGTAGAATGCAAAAGAGCAAGACTTGGGGTAATGACGGGCGCGGGTAACTTGATGGTCGTTGATAGGGCTTTTGATGGCGGCGGCCATGGCAGCCAACTCATCAAGTGATGTTTTCACAGCCCAAGTCTGGCACCGGATATCGGGCCATGGGCCTGGACCCTATATATTACCCGATGTTCAAGGTTGACGTTACCCGAGAGCTAGTCTTCCCCCCCAAGTACTGAACGACATTCAACAACAGTTCTCAACGAGTACACACGTTAGGGGCGCTCGACGACATTCCCGGAATCTCGTATGATATCTTTGTCGTTGGGCCACACACGGACCCAAACGATGCATGTCCACATAAAGACGACCCCAATGTGCACATCGGGGACATTCCATTCTATCAGACTGATGGACCGTTGTGCTACTTACACAAAAGTGGCTTGATACGGATCGTCTACTGTATCTGGGTTCTCGACTTGGACTTTCGTGTTTGCATCACAAATAGGTGTTATGCATTTATGGGTGCCAGGTAGATGTTGGTGACGACCAGCTGATATTATACGAGCTCGAGGCTCGAGCATACCACCTCCATGAAGTCTGCCTGGAGGTCGTCGAGCCCTCATAGCATCTATTAATCTAATTTTGCTCAGTCCAAGCGGAGAAGGGTTCACTTCTCCCGACACACCGTTTCACAACTTGAAGGAGAGCTTAAAGTTAAAGATTGTTTGGCTCCTATCAATATTTCAAGGCGTTGGACACTTGATCATTGTACGAATCCGACGAGCCATTGACAGTCAAGGGAAGGGCCCCGAGCTGCACAATAACGAACTCTCCGATCCGCCTCGCATGGAATCATCCACGGTGGGTCCGCCACGATCGTGTACGCCCAAAACGACCGCAACAGCCAAGGAGACTGAGTGGATGGCATGATTCTCCACAAAGACGCTAACGAAGCGGAGCAAGTCAGTGGTGTAGGATCGCGACCCTGATTCCCACGGACGTTGACAGTTTTTTTCCCCCACATTTACACTGCAAACATGTTGATCAAATGTGTTTGTACATTTTGGACGGCTACGGTTGCCGAGCTGTACCAGGTCCAATTTTGGATTTTAAATTTTGGAATTCGAGCCACAGCAACTTAACCAATCAAATTACGTAATATTTCGGTGCTTATATATCATTTAATATTTATTCTGGATGCATTATGTAATAATATAATTGTCACTTGGGTCATTGCTCACCACCAAAATGCATAGTTGTAGGAGTCTGTAGAAAATAGATAAATAAATTCCAGTATAGGAGTATGAGCCTGGTGCATGGGAACTTGCTTTGGGTGAGGTGTGCACAAAGATTCATTTGTTAACAAAGTGTTAGCAGGTCAAACTATGTACTTTTTCATACCAATGGAATGTACTATCCCCTACTGCTGAGTCAGCAGTCACAAATTGTCACAAATTGTCATTGATTGTCACACTGCTTGGTTCAAACACCACCCAGCTTTGGTGTAGACAAGTCTATTAGGCTACAAGAGTTCCTGCATGTATGTATGTAGACTTGTGACTGTTACGAGTGTAGCGAGTACACACGAGAGGAGGGTTACGAATGTAGATGAAGGAAGCCCAACTCCGGATGTAAATGGCGATTGTCCGAAATTTTCCATTTTTACCCGTTCTTCCTCACTTTTCACAGACTATTACGTAATATTGGCTTACACCATAGCTAACCCTTAGCTAACCTCTTATCCGATCTACCCGCAGATCTTCTTCTCCACTCTTCACATCTCGGATCTTACATCTGCGATCCTCCTGTCTCTCTTCCATTTCATCTATTCTTATTAACCTCGTTGCATCCAGCCCACATGTAGCTTCTCTTCCATACCTGTGATCGGGCAGTGCATTCTTCCATTCCACATCACGCATGTTTTACACATGTCGTGCTTCTCACCACCTCCTATTGTATTCTAGACCGGTCTAGTCTACCTCGTTGTAGTTATGTCATAGCTACATCATGCCTCACTCAGGCCTCATGTACTTGTAGTATAGCACTATATAAGCTGGGGCCTGGGGACAGAATCGCCAGTCGATTCTCCTCTAGCCTTAGTATTGTCAAATGGACATACTCTGTAAAGAAGATCAAAGCTAAGACAGTACTATTGTCGAGTACCTCCAAACCTCGATAACGGTCTTTCCTAGTCGAAGACTACTTCACATCATCGCGAGTTCCTCTTCTCTCATCTTCAACTCATTCCTCTACCCTCTGTGTCTTAGGGTTAGGATATATTGTTTGGGTTGTCATTCCACGTCCCCGTACAACTCATTCAGTTATCCACGGCCGTTACAGTGACCAGTCCTGTGTCTGAGGCAAAGCCATTGATAGAGTATGTATGTACCATATCTAATTGGGAGGTATCTGCCCTGAATTGTAAGAGCCATTTCCAAGATAATTGAGTAGGCATTATATGAGGTGGGGCATTATGCATCAAGGATTGTATAATTTATTATGCAGAGTGTAAGGATTGTGAGACATAGGACTGCTAGTGCTCAACAACAAGGGGAAATCCACCGTGTGATGGAACAGTGAATTCAGAACATGGGGGTAATTCATCAAGGTTGAAGCCTGAGACTGGCAGCACTGATGTTATGCCCTAACCAGAACCTATCGTCATGATGACTCTAGGCTGCCAGCAGAACACACACACACCCCAATGGATGAAAGGAAGGAATAATCGAGAATTCCAAGATAAAGAGTATTTACATGGGGATCAACTACTTATATACTAACTACCGCTTGTTTAGGGCAAGCATATGACAAAGCGTGATAGAATACAATGGAGTGTCCTGGAATGTTCTAGTTCTGTGATAGGAATGGAATGACATCAGCAAGTGAAGTATAACATTTGTGAAAACATTGCAGAAACAGCGGATGGAATGGAGAGTGATGTCATTGATAGATATGATGAAGAAATGATGGTTGCATAGGAAAGACAAATGATAAGATCTTGATAAGATCCGCTCAAGATAAGATAACAAGATTAGATAAGATTGTCTATAAGAAATGAAAAGAAATGATAACAGAAGACAAGCCGTTGATGTACGACTTGGACGGTAGGATGAGGAGTAAAGATATGACAAAGGCGATGATAAGGAACGACTACGATACGAGTGTAGACCAGAGTGTAGTGGATGGACTTAAGGATAGGGGAAATGTTGAGATGTCGTTTCAACTGACGCTGCCAATTCTACTGATGAGGGATTTGCGATAGTAGTGGTGCATCATCTTGAAGTGCCAAAGAGTCTGGTGAATCATGGCTCACTTTCTAGGCCAGGATGTTGGTGGTCCTTGACAGCCTGCCACATCGCCAGCAACCATGCCTGCATGCAATGCATGATTGATCACTGCACTGAATGAACACATTGCATCAGGCAGTCATATTTGAAGCTCTGCTTTGGCAGACTCTTGGCAAGTGACAGTTGGATGACCAAAGGCCAATTTCATGATCAAGAGAACTACTGCATCATTTTTGTTTGTTCAACTTCACAGATGTAAGTATAGTATAGAAACTAATATTTGTGAACTAAAGTAGTGAAAGTGTTGTGTATTTAGTAGAGTGCTGACTTGGTGGTAGGTGCTGACTCAGGGGATAGTATACAGTCCCAACTAAATGATAAAATATTTTTTGTAGCCTGAAATGCCAACTGTAGCCAGTTATCATTGCATCTGAATGTTGCTTATGTAGTAATCATATATGGTATTCAAACTCTATGCTATGGGCCTACAGCAGGT
>JBBPSC010000469.1:0-17677 GCA_038093395.1 Baorangia bicolor
CATACCGTGTTAGCCACCACTCGACGTCTGACGACTCATTTGCATATCGTGGACGGCAGGAGGTCGAGAATTGGAAGAAAATCGATAACCCGATCACACGTTTCCGGCTGTTCATGGAGTCGAGAGGCTGGTGGAACGAGCAAGAAGAAGAGGAGCTCAAAGCGAAGCTCAAGAACGATGTCATCACCACACTCAAGCGGGCGGAAACTCTCAAGCAGGGCGACCTGCGCGATCTGTTCACGGATGTTTATGGTGGTGAGGAGCCGTGGAATCTGGTGAGCCATGAATCCATACCCATACATTACTCAACTTATCCATATCCATTACAGAGAGAGCAGAGAGAAGAACTTGCCAGCCTTCTCAAGAAGTATGGAGAAGTCTGGGAGCCCTGGCGGAATGAGCTCAAGCGCTTCAAGGATGAAGGCAAGAAACTTGTCGACTGAGTGCGCAAGCTATTACACACCTGGGATACACGCCAAAGGTATCTTTCATCACTAGCGAGTCTAAAGCTGCAATGTAGTTCTTGTCCAGTGCTGTCGCATGCAATCGTTTCATTGTTCACGGTGGTTGTACATAAACTTGTCTTGCAATTGCACCTTGGTCAGTTATACCTAGCACACACGCACACTACCACTCCCTTGAGGGAAACAACTCTCTTCGTGGTACTGACTACATGGAGCATGCCCCACCCTGCAACCAAGGTATTGTCCGAATAGCAATCGCCCCTGCTCACCGCCCACGGGTCGTTGACCAAGATGCATCTGCATATAACGAAACGGACTATTTGACAGCGCAGAGCACGATTCTTGGAGCAACATCCCGTGATGTATACGAAGGTCTAGGTCTCTCCTCACTGTCCAGCAAGGAGCTGAGACACGACGGTCAACCTGGACGCAGGCATCAGGGAGGAGGCGTGGAACAATTCGGTGACGGTGTGGACAGTGGCGGGTAAGGGCGGTAGAGATGACGGAGCACGCAGAGTCGATGGTACCGGCCAAGGACGTTGAGTTCAAGTAGGGAAGACAGAGTTTCGAGAGAATTCCCAAGGATGATGCCAATGTATTGATGAACGATGGGTGTTTTACCTGTAACTATTATGTAGGTTATAGAGCTTGGTTGCATAAGGGCCATAGAAGAGCAATCGTAGAATAATGTGCAAGTGAATGGAATAAAAATATGTCAGAATACCAGGGAAATAATGAACCAGTTACCGTTAAATAGGTTGAATGGAAATGAAGGGTTCTTTAATTGAAGGCCAAGGTACCTTGACCGCGTTCCGGATCACTCATCCTGTGCACCCGGACAGTGTTTCCAACTTGAATATTACCCATATCCTGGGGAGTGATCAGGATGTACTGTTTCTTGTCGGATGCATTCGCGGTGTCAATCTGCCGTTGCAGTGAGACAAAAGAAGGGAGTGGAATGGCATTGAACGTACTATCATACGCATGCTGATGCGGCGGTTGACAGCATCCATGAAAACATCGAATTCATCTGAGGCTTGGTTAGATGATACCGCCGGAGAACCAAGGATGCTCAGTTACCAAGACAACGTAGTGGACAACCAATGGAGTCCCACAACGATAAAAGCAAGCAAATAGTCGAGAATGATTTCTCGCCACCGCTCAGAGACCGAGGATCTTTATCCCTTCCTTGAGTCAATGTCTGGTCATCGGTCTGAACCTTGAGCTGTAGCGTCTGATTAACGTGGTCGAATAAAACTTTGCCATAGTAACCCCGTTCGGAGAGATGATACTGGAACACAAGCTTGCAACGGAGCGCGATATGACGTCGGAATTCATGCCACCTATCCAGGCGAATCAAAAGAGAGTTCCTCAATGCCTGGGGAATTCGTAAGTATGCGTCACCCAAATTCAAAGTCGAAAGCGATTTTACGTGGTTGAGAGCAGAGAGGCTACGGATATCACGATCGGCATTGTCCAAATCAGCTTTTGCCTTGTTTACTTCGATGGTCATCTCCTCAATAGTCGCACCATGTCTTAGGAATCAAGTGAGCGGGAGACCATCACTCTAAATGTGAGACCTACCGGCGCTCTCGCTCTTTCAAGGCTGCTTGAACTGAATCAAGTTGACGTTCTACCTCGGCCACTTTGCGGGGATTTTCAACTCTCTCGCAATACTTCTCTGCGTGCTCCGACCAGCTGGTAAACTCTTCCTGAAGAGTTTTCGCGATAGTGTCAATGTCAGCGACCTTTTTTCTCTCAGTCTCGAGTTTCGTCTGATAGAATTGTCGATTCTTTTGCGCCTCCAGTCGATTCCCCACGGAATCCTCGATTTTGGCCTGCACGGAAGCTGATCTTAAACTAAGTCATACGGCAAACACTGACGGGTACAAACCATAATTTCACCGCGGTGCTGTTCAAAGTTCTGAATCTGTTGCTTAATGCCATTCATTTCCGTCAAAAGCGAGGCCTGCTGTTCATCGATAACAGCTTTCCTCTCTGCAAGATCGGCAAATTGTTCCAATACAGAAACTTTTTCAGCCTCGGCTTCCTGTGAGAGGTGGAAACTCGATATGAATACAACGAGCAGAACGAGCTAGATACACACATCTTTTGCATTCTGTAAGCCCGAAATTCCAGCTGGCATTTCTTCATTGGCCTCATCTTGGAGTTGAGTATGTGATGTCTTTGCCGTTCGCAAATTCTCGTAGGCTTTTCGTTCTAACGCCTAAACAACACTGTTGTCGCGTTGTTATGATAACCATATCTAAAGACTTACGGAAAGCATCTCGATCTCGCGGGATACATTGTCATAGACTTGACGGTACTGGTTAATCTCGGATTGGGCAACTTTGTACTCTGACTCGGCAGCCTGTAGATGCTTCTCCCAATCACTACCGGGGTGGGTGAGATACACTAGCGATGAGCTGAAAGCATACACCTACCGACGTGCCGTAGCCAGATCACTTGTCGTGAACAGCATACGACGTGGATCATTGGCCTTTACCCTCGGCAGATTGATGGACGAGCCACCCCCCTCCCTAATTCGCCCATGGTGAGTGGTAGATGGGATAAAGAACCGGGGGGCACGTACGGGTATCTGGTCACTCGCATGTGGTCGGCGGTCCACGCAACACCACCCCCGCCAAGGCTTTTAAGGATATCATCACCAATTTTACGGTCTGCCGCAAGCACCGTCCTTTCAATATTTGCTGAATTGATCAGAACTCGAAGCACATATGGGTCGGAAACCTGTCTCAGCCACGAGGTCATTGCTATCGTCATTTTACTTCGGGAGACAACCCACATCAAGAGCGCGCAAAACAGTGAGGACATCTCCACGTGGCTCACCAGCCCTATAGTCGAATAAATCTCTTTCTGAGATGATGACGTTGACGTGAAAGCTAATAGATAAATCAGCATCATGAGCGCAAGAGGCACAAACAAACAGTACTTCTTTGACTGGTCAAGGATTTTCTTCAATTGCAATCGGTCTCTCGCGTCTGTACACGCGAAAGACGTCATTAAGTTTCCCAGCTGTGCCCTCAACAGCTGCGCCCACTTCTGATCCTTGAGTTTCACATACAAGCCAAGCGGTCCAACGGGGGTGTCCCCATGCCAGTGCATCTTGCTGATACTCTGCAAGACGCCCTTAATATCATGACCATACGAAGCTAGACTGTTCTTTTCTTGCTCTTTGCACTTGTTGATCATAGTCTGACATTCGGTGATTCGCTCTTGAAGCTGCTGTCTCTTGCCTTCAGTGGCTTGACCTTTCGACTTGACTTCATCCCTTTCGACAAGTTTACTGCGTTTCTGTTCGATAACCTCCTTGTTTCGACGATCAGCTTCTGCAACAGCTTCTTTCGCGGCATCGAGACGACGATTAATTTCATCGCGCTTCGCCTGCGTATGAGCCTCCAAACGGCGAGTCTCCTCCGCGATTTTCTCATCATATTCCTTGATGGACCTGTTCAGGGCCGTCAGGCTAACATTCATCGCATTTTGGTCGTTCTAAGAAGCCTTCAGGAACAGTACTTGAGGCTACTAGATGGCACCCACTCTAAAGTCATTCAACTTATTCTTATTGACTCGCATTTTCTCCTGAAGTTCATTACGCTGAGCGTTGAGATGATCGATGTTCCCGAGCTCGGTGTGTTCTGACTCATAACGCTCAACTTCTTGGGAAGCAAGTCGGAACTGAGACTAACGGAGAGGAATCAAGTTGCCCTATAGTGTAGCTTTGAGAATGGCGGGCGTACCTCCGCTGTTTGAAGTTCAGCCTCGATTCGCGGCAAACGGCGCTCGGCCTTGGCCAGATCCTCAAACTTTGCCTCCATCTCCTATATAATTAAAATTGACAGCGTCACGACATTAGAAGGAGTAACAAGACTTGCCCCTTGTTTAGCAGCTACGTGAGCCCATGCAAGCTCTTTTTTGAGTTCATCAGCTTTGAACCGCTGTTCACGGGCTTTAGATGCCTCTTGAAAGCGTGCGGTGGCTTCCTTGAACACCGCACGAAGGTCTGGGAGGACCTGCTTCTTTTGATGAAGCAACTTTTTGGTTTGGTTGATGTTGTCCAGGCAAGTATCATACTCTTCGCTGAGTTGGCTCAGTTGCGTCCCACGAAGGAAGAACTAGTGGACGGTATGATCAATAATGCTGTCAGTGAATCGTAAAATAACACGAACCTTGTACTTGTCAGAAGGGTGAGAAGCATTCAAGAATTGTCGCGCAGCATCTAGAAATATTGATGAATAACCGGAAACATCCCTGATCGCCAAAATCTTGCCTTGAGTGAGAACATTCATAGGATTGTCAACTTGAATGTTCATATGGTCGCAGATAGCAGCTAGTTCGTCTCTCTTGTTGGAGATGAGGGTACCCTCCTTGCTCATGATCTTCCACGAAGAAGAACCATCCCGCGTGAAAGCACGTCGAATGACGATGCTTCTCCCATACTCTTTGGGCTTGTAAGCTTCTTCACCCTGGTTCTTGAGCACAATAGTGACTTCCGCCTTGCTGCGCAAAGGTGTTTGTGCAATGGGATGGAGGAAACCAGGGTACAACTTACTGCTGACCCTCACGAACAAACGATTTGAGTCCACTACCACGACCAGTAGAATTAGATTTGCCACCCAGAGCGATCGTGATGGCAGACAAAACGGCACTCTTTCCGCCTAATAGGGGCCGAAGTCAGCGACTTAGAGTGATTGAAGACTAGTAAACGCATGTAACTTACTTCCGTTATGCCCTTAAGGTATATGTCAGTAATCGTTATGCGACTGGTCTATTGAGCGGCTTACCAATGATGAAATTAACCTGGGGGCCGAATGTGAAGGTCAAGTGAGGATGGCACATGAACTGCTTCATCTCGACAGACTCGATGATACCATGTTCCGCAATACTCTTGAGGAGACTGTGTCAGGCATGTGCCAACGACAGACATGAAACCACGTACACCGATCATGTTGCGACGCAGTTCGAGCTTACGGCGAATGGCCTCACCGTGGTCCTCCTCGAACCTCTTCTCTTCCTCTTCGTTTGGCTGTCCGTCGTGGTGGAGGTCTTCCTCTTCGTCCTCGTCACTATCATGTTTTTCAGCCTTGGACTTCCCCTTCCCATTGATAACTGGCTTCCTTTGACGTCGCAAGGACGAGGCGGGAACCTGAGCGAGTTCGTCGCTGTCCTCTGTTCTGGCGCGCTTGGACGCCTGGGAGGACTCAGGGGCATCGTCGTCACTGTCGACGATGTTCTTTCGCTTTGCCATGTCAGGGGAAGGATGAGAGAGAGACGAGGCGCGCGACGCGACGCGCCAGAGAGTGTCAACAACAATGCCAAATAATTTAGCCACGTGATCTACACAAGCCGAACTCCGATCCGATACAGTGTTGGTCGTCACCAACCAGCACGATGAGCTGGAGAGAAAGTCGGGGTAATTGGTCGCGCAGCTGAACGTAACAAAACATTGTTATGTTGAAAATAGTGGAGTAATGATGCTAGCCGAAGTTGTTTCAATTGATTGCCAGCGTTGTCGCTGTCACACGATTGGCGGTAACCAACTCCACTTTTGACCGCCTTTATCTTTCCCATTGCTCATTGTCTGTCATTTTCTTCTCTTTGAGCCATCTTCAGGCTCAGAATCGACACTCGCTGCCTCGGAAAACCTCAGTTTGACGAGGCTTCCACTCGCTTGATCTCGGTCCATCCTTCAAGTTGTCAGGAATTTGGACAATACCACACGACTATTCGGATACCCTTCCAGCCTAGCAGCGTTCGAAAACCAGCGGAGCAGGATTTGAACAGCAGCCTGCAACATGTATGTCGACGAGCCCTTCATTCCGCGGCACTGATTTACCTCCCCTTCCAAGGTATGATAGAGGATTTCCCCAATTTGGCCCCGGAGCTACCGGCCCTGGTCTTATGGGCGGTATGTCCCATCCCGCCCACGCAATTACCTTGGCGGCTCCCCGACCTGGATACCCTGCACCCGTCGCCAACCTTAAAATCTCAAGTCCATCGCCCTCAGCCTCTCCTTCAGGCCAATCACCGGAACCACCGCAGATGGGGCAGGTCCCTCAGGCGCTTCGCGTCACCCGCCCGCAGGCAGACACGGGTGCTCCTCGTATGCCCCCGCCAATTTATCAGACAGCCGTTCCTAGACCATCTGTACCGAGCACGCCTCACCCCCTTCAACCACCGGTGACCCCCATTACGCCAGTTTTCGCTCGTCCTCTAAAGTCCTCAGCTCCGCCGGACGTCAAATTCTCAGAAGCCATCATTCGTGGCAACTCGGAGGACAACTTGTTGCCAAAACGTGGGGAACGTGGGGATGATTTCTGGAGGAGATTCAGTATAGTTGCTAAAGAAGAGAAGAAACACAGGTAAGAAAGTCTTCTCGTTGTGAGATTGTCATAAATTAATACATCCCCTAGTTCTTGGTTGGTCAAGACACAGAGTGGAACTAGCCGCTTATCACGTTGGGTCTGGGTGATCGGCATGTTCCTGCTTATCGTGGGTTCTCCCCAAACAGCCTAGTACTGGATTTCTAACCTTTTTTCCAGGGCACTGGAGCCGGAATTGGACTCTGGTATTATCTCTCTCACACCACTCCCTCTCATCAGCAGCCCACCGCTGTTGGTGGTAGCGCGGACGAAACCGCTGGTCCCAGTTCTCCGACAGCAGCAGGTCATGCGTCTTCCTCGTCACCTCATGTTACACCTACCTTCACGCTGGCGCGCCGTGACACGGTGCCAGATCCTACACCAACGGCGTTTACACCTATCCGTGTGCCACCTGAAGATGCTGTAAAAGCAAACGTTTCAAGGCACAACAAGAAATACCAGCTTCGCAACTTCTGACATCCCCATTATTAGAAGGGACTCTTAGGCACCTCGCAATCACCATTCCTACCATCTTCATCAGACACCATCACTGCATGCAATACTGCCTTTTTTTTTCAAGATTCGTCGCCTCTGATCCGACTCTCCGACTTCTTCGGAACGACGTCTACCTAGACAAGTGTCCTGTCCTCTCGTTTAATCATCGTCACGTTGGATGGATTTGTGTTTATCCTATATTTGACTGAATCCTTGGTTACATCGTCTATATCCTTGGAATTTTCAAGCCCTGTCACAGCCGTCCCCACTTTTGTCACCGTTAGTCTTTGGATCCACTGGCACCTTCACCCTCGCCATTAAGGCTCTCATAGCGCGAAACCGTTCCTGATTTGAATTTGAGTCCTTTCCCCATCGTGTACTGCTATCGTTAAGTTATGTGTCCGTTTTGCTAGCAGCTTTCATTTCACCAGTCAATGACCAGCCGCCCCACGATCGACGTATTCACAGTCCAAATCGAATTCCAACGTCGTGCTATAGTTGAGAAGCTCTAGATCTCGAACGTGTACGAACTTCATTAGCAGTGCGATATACAACTAAAGTATGCGTAGGGTACTGATTCTAGCAAAAAAACGTGACCATGGCGTGGCTAAAGTGTGCGTGCAACCAATGAATGAGTATCAAAAGCGTGACAAAAATAGTTGAAAACTAAGTATCTATAACCCGGGAAATTTACGCGGTAACACCACCCATTATCCACGGAGCCTCACGGCGGGTTGTGTCTGTCTAGGACCTGGGGCTGCTTTGCCACTTGGGATGTCCTCCACAATGTCCACCTCACCTTCAGAAGACAGTGCCTCTACCTCCAGCACATCCCCACTTCTTCCCTTATTCGCCTCTTCTTCTCTAACGGTCTTCTCAGCCATCCACTCTTCCGAAAGCCGTACGATCCGGGATTTTAGATAGCCCCGGGACTGTGGGATCTCGTGGTCTTGCCACATCTTCTTACGGTCGGAGCTTGGCATGGTACCTTTTGTCTGTTAATGGAGTTATAATGTCACCTTGGATGGTTGGCGTGAATATCACATACGGAGAGAATTTGCTCCAAGAATTCCGACGGGGCGCTCATGAAAACTTTCACGAAGTGAAGGAGGTATATTCCACAATCCCAGGTATTTGGTTGAACGGGGACCTGCACACAGATAAGATATCATGTGTCTAAATGAGGGCGGAAGATGGTATACTTGGACTTGTTTGCCGATTGCATCGCGCACTTCGTCGAAGTTACGTTTATCCCTCGCTTCCGATATAAGATATTGTTTGAGGACTTTGATGGCTTGGGGATGTCGAGTACCAAGGGAATCGAGGGTAAAGATGTAGGTCCTGACGAGACGATGACCGGAATCAATTGGAATGCCGATTTCAACCTGCTAGAGAGCAACATACTGAGGAGGCAAATCACCAGATGAAGATTGCGTTACAGCTAGCATATCGTCCACCTCGGCTTCTTGTTGTTGGTCCTCACCACTGTCTTCGTTGTCTACGATAGCGACCGGCTTCACGTCTCCTGGATTGGGCATGGGTTCATAAAACTGGCTAACCAGTATGCCTGACGATGGCTTTGACGTCGAAGGTTCCAGTGCGTCAGCAATCTCACATGTCGGATTCGGAACAACGTCGGTGGCAGATATGTCCTCGTCGACGTCCATGCCATCCGAGGATGGATATACCAAATATGGGGATGAACCCCGAATTTGAATATCGGAGGACGTAGCAGAAAGCGGCTCCGACCCAGCGGTGATAGAACAGGATTTGTCAAAGATGGTGATAGCAACATCATCGAGCTCTTCGTTTCCGGTCGTACTAGGTGTCGTCGCACGTGTAGCGTCCATGGAAGATATATCGGCTTCAGGCTCCCCTTCCGTAACTTGCGCTGTGGGCAATCGTTCCAGCGATACCTTCGTAAGCGTGGGTTCAGCATCAACTTCAGTCTCTACATTGGCTTCAGCACGCTCTTGTTTTTCCTTTCGTTTCCGTGTCATTCGTGCATTAGAAGAGAGGGAAAGTGGAAGAGGTGGTTGTAGGGTATGTCCAGGTTCATATATGATAGCGAGGTACCAATGGACACTATATGTAGCGGTGAGTAAACAACACGAGACTTCAGCGAAGAGAGGTACTTCTCGTTGATAGGAACGATGACATATTTCTTCGCGAACAAATCAACCTTGGAGGTCCACTTACGCACACTTTTATATCCATCCTCTGGGCTACGAATAGGATGAGCTATGAGGAGAAGTAGCAAATTACAAGAAGAGCTTCAACAAACTTCTTTCTGTTGTTAAGTTTCTTGTAGAAGAAGGAGCTGAAGACGTGAATTTGGTCCGCCAGCACTGGGTCCTTCTCACGAAGGTCACTGAGCCAAAGCCTGTAGATTTCAGGATACATGACTGTTGGTTAATAGGGAAAGCGTACTTGAGACCAAATTCAATGAGGGTATCATTGAGGTATTCTTCAGGCAGTAGCCTCCTGAGATCACTTTGCATGATGCTAAGCGCTCCAGTGCCGGTTGGAGGATACATTAAAACACTGGACAGACATGATTTTGAGACGGATTGTCACATAGGAGATAGGAAGCTTACACTTCGTCGGGTTCCAACTGAGCCGGTGGTGGAGGCGGGGGTGACGCCCTCAAAGACCGGATTGCGGACTGTCTCGCAGAGCGGCGATGAGCCATAGATGGACCTGAATCTCCGTTAGGGGGTTTGCTGGTAGACAAAAGGTCAGGAAGTATTCGAGATTGATTTATTTGTCTTACGACTCAGGACAAGTCGTCCGTGTCTTAACAGAGGTCGAGGAACAAGGCGTAACAGACCGGGCCAGCACTGACGGCTCGTCGACAATAATTTCGCTGCCATCACCCTTCCCCTTTCTAGATTCTGTTTGTTCAAACATTGCAGCACATCGGGATACATACTCCCAAATGCTCCTGCCCTTGGATGGCCTGAAAAAAATATGATCGTATTTCAACGCAAAATGAGATTTTCGCTGACCCAATGATTTCAACAGCAGAGTATAAAAATGCCTTTCTGATCCCGGTGACAAATTTCTGGTAGTCCGTAGCAGAGAAACTTCGGTCTTTCGCAGTTGAGAAGAGGAACGCCAATACTTCCTTACCGCGGTCCCCCCCTGTAACACACAAACGAGACAAATTAGCAAAGCAGTGAGAAACTCGACTCGGTGCCTACATACCTCCCTTGAATCCCTTGCGTTTGCGTTCAACTTCCTTCCATTTGTCTCCCGGTGTAGTAATAAAATGAACCACAACATTTTCTTTCAATGGTGTGTGTAAGTCATTTACGATCTACCAGGGATCACCGCTAAGTAAGTGAAGCGGAGAAACAGAGGAACATATTACCATCACCGAACAGACATCTCTATCGAGCTTGAACTCCATTTTTTCCGGAGGTGATCGACCCCACATTACCCTTATTTGTTGCGTGGCGGCTTCGTATGCTAGCTTAACAGGTGCAGACTCGGAATGTTGGAAAAGGTGATGACCTAGACACCAGGCCTCCAGTGGTAGAGTTAGGGTCTTTTCCTTCTCACGTGTAGAGTTCAAGAAGTTGGACGAGGAGGTTCCGACATGATCGGACACGCCTACGCTTCTTTGATTGCCAAATGCACCCTAGCAGGAACGCTTTGAGATACAAATGTTCGTCTGGTCATCTTGCGCTTACCTCGTCCTTCTTTTTCATCCTGCCGATAACCGTTCCGGTTGTCAAGTCGACGGAATTCACCACCTTCTCGATGGGGTGCCGTATGGCTGCCGGTACTGGTGTGGGTTTACTTTCGAAGACCTTCCTACGCTCGTGCACAACGCCTTTGGGAATCTCCCGTGATTTCTTGGCGTTAGACGGCCGCGGCATAGGTGGAGGAGGCGTGAACTCCTCGATATTTTCCTCCTCTTCCGAACCTTTCACAACAAGTTCGGACGATTCTTTAGCGCGACCCTTCCCTTTATTCGATGCAGATAAGCTGTACTGTGCGGGACGAGTCTGGAAGGGATGAACGGCTCTCCGAGGCGACATGGATATTGGATCCGGAGACGAAGATTTGGCGGCGCGAGGGACGCGTTCGCCGAGGTCGTCAGAGCTAGCTCCGAGATCTATAATCTCGGCATCGTTTGGGACGGGATTACTCTGATTGTTGGTCGCGCGAGGAGGTTCAATTACCTGGATGTCAGGTTCGGAAACGTTGCTACGAGGAGCAGGTCCCCTAGCATATGATGACGAGGCACCACTGGATGTTAGAGGTGAGGGAATGCTAGTATCAAGCTTTTGGCGCTTCCGTGGATAGAAGTCGGCGGCAAAGCTGCACTCATCCGCAGGCTTTGCCAGGAGGGTCTGGTGGACGTTGGGGTTGCCTGGGCGGCGGAATTTGGAGCCGAGGGTGTTGGGGGTCTGAAAGTACGGATTATCATGAGAACGAAGAGGGGGTCGCTGGAGACGCTAGTGAGCAGAAGTGAGATAATGTGTAGTAGATCAAGAATTGAGAGCTGTTTCTCACTTCATTGGCAGCTGGGACTGATATTGGGGTTGGAGGGTTTCTCCAGTGACATCTGCAAGAAATGAAGGAATGGATGAAAACGGGGTATGAGACACTTGCCCCGAGTTGTTAGAGGCGTCCCTGTGGTTGATTGGGCCACGATTTGACTCATGTACCATCACGGACTTGAGCCTGTCAGGAACGAGCCCTGTCGTCGAGCGCGTCAAAGGATGGTCTTGATCGTCTCAGAAGATGTCAAAAGTGCGTTGTGCAGTAGTAGGGGTCACAGCTTGACGCCAGGAGAGTGTCGCCTGTACTTGACGTGGTTAATATTGTAGCTAATGTTGATTTGACGTAAACTCCAAAGTGCTAACAAAACATTCGTCGTCTCTAGTACCTACTTACTACAAACGTGCCGATTTTCAGAAAGCCACTAACACACTCTAAGTTAGTCTACTCTCCGAGCTGCTTCAGCAAGCGATAGAAATCCGCAACCAAGTACAAACTCCCTGTGAGAACAACCAGATTCTCTTTCGTGTGAGCAGCTTGTCCGGCCTCCGTCCACTCGAACGCACTCTGCAGCTGACAGTCCACGGGAAGATCATTTGGTGCAGTCCACACATCTTCATCTCCGAGATGGACTATCTGCTGGACTGTGTCTCGTATTTCCAAAGATGGGACGCAAGTCACCCAAGGCATACCCTCTGGGGGAGTAAACTGCAGGGCTGCAACCCTCACTTTGGTCATGGAACCCTCAGAGCCATGTCGCAAAAGGATCGGAGACAACGTGTCGAAAGGTGTTTTCGGTGGTGAATGAGAGAGTGCAATAATGTACGTTATATGCAATTTTGACCTTGGCTGGAGTTGAGCCTCAAGCTCGGAGATGTAAGAGGCGAGAGTTTCCGCGGAAGCAGCATTATGAGCTCCGTCAACCAAAACGACCGACGGATCAAGAGTCGAGCTTACTGTCACGGGACATGGTAACGTGTGGAAGGTGAGCCTGCCAGGCCAAGAAACACCCTCTATCCCTGCACGAACAGTTTCGGCTGTGATCCGGCGGGAAAGGTTGTCGAGAGTTGTGTGAGCGGACGTGTGTGTTATCAAAGTAGAGATGACAGTCAAGGAGAGTGACAGGTTGTCGAGCTGATGAGTGCCGTGCAATGGAAGTTTGGCGTGAATCGGTGAAATAAACGGGGTGGAGTAAAACTCGATGGGTTGTCCTAGAGGAGGGATGAAGGGTCGCTCTGAAGGAGAGAAATGATATGCTTCGCCCAGATGGCATGGATGGACAGGGGTGCTGACGATGAAATGGCCACGTATCTCTGGGCCCGCGACGACGCGTCTGGCGGAGATCTCGACGATGGGGTACCTTTGTGCACCGAGAATGAAGGGCTTTCCGGACCTTGCGATTCCAGCTTTGTGTTCCGCAATGGACTCGACTGTATCTCCAAGAAATTTTTGATGATCCAGATCGACCGCTGTGAGAACGGACACCAGAATGCAGTCATCCGGAATAACGTTGGTTGCGTCGTGTCGACCCCCCATTCCAACCTCGACCACTACTATATCGAGCTTGGCAGCTTCAAAGATCTGAAGCGCTGTGAGGGTCAACAGCTCAAAGGGAGTGGCAGCGGTATTGAGGTGCTGATCTGCAGCGATGACGAGACTACGCGCATGGTCGTAGACGGACGGTGACACAGGCTCGCCATTGATGAGAATGGCGTCGTGGACGGAGACGAGATGTGGGCTGTTGAATCTGCCGGTGGAGAGTCCAGAGGCGTGTAGAATGGAAGCGATGATACTCGTCACACTCCCCTTTCCGTTCGTCCCTGCAACGTGGATGGTCGGTCTTTTGAACTGCTCTAGGTGCGTTGCAAGTCGTCTGACCCGTTCCAGACCGAGATGAATCGACATCCTTTTACGTGTGCAGTGTGCTCGTCTCCTAGTTGCTTTGTTCCGGGACAATCACAAAGGAATAGAATGAAGGACCCTTTGTTCCCCCATCCGATATATAACCCAACCTCCCGTCTCGCACAAATATACCAGTTCTCTCCCAATGTACGAAACAGAGATCGACGTCAGTTCCAAACGTTTTGTTTCACTCGACGCCGCCGCTGACCACGATGACCTCCACAGGACGCAATCAAACAGCTCCGGGCCGGCTCCACCCGTGCCCCCGCTGATTTGACAGTCATAGCTCTTGCACCAGCTTGTACTTTAGAGCAATATCATCTGATCGCATCCGCCATTTACGCCGTCCTAGATGACGCCCATCTCCAGACTTCAAAGACGGACAAGAGTCTTCCTGTCCAACAAGCCTTATGCCTCGCTAGCCTGGCCTCCACTGCAAAGCGCTACATCGTTTCGGGGGTGCACAGCACGCTCCAGATTCTGGTGCTCCACTGGGTCGAGCTCCATCGGTGGATCCTGTATCTGAAAAACGACTTTGTAGACCAAGAGAGTATCGACCTTTCATTTCGTCTCCTCGCCAAGAGATGCATTGTCGACTTCTTAGGCATTTGCGATGATCGCTTCCTTCGTCATATGTTCGATCCAATTGTTGCGTCTCCAGGCATCATCGCCACTCTCTTTTCTCTGTGGCGCTTGGAGACCCAGGATAACAGGTTTTCTCTCTCAGTCGATCCATCGATCCGTCCTATGTTTCATATACCAGCAACCCTGGATTCATGGATGTGCGCGTTCTCACTTCGAGAAAGGTGGGACTGGTCGGAGATCCTCCGTCCTTTCGGTGGCGAGGCTGACGCTCTCGCCACCACCGCTTTGGATCACCTCCGACAAGATGTTGCACGTGTGCCCATCAACTATGACCTCGTCATATGGGACATCCATCTCATCACAACCCTTTCCATTAACGATGCTATCCGCATCCCTCTTCTCAACCAGCACTCGATGACAGTACTTACGAATGTCATCAATTCGATGGTGGACCGGTATGCTATCGCCGACCAGCACACCCTGGTTGCCAAGTGTATATCTTACGGATATTGGTGTATTCGCGCCTATGTGGAGTCTACCGAAGGGTTGCCTTGGGTCACACAAATTGTCGAAGCCGGCCTCTTATCTGCTATGCTTTCCACAGAACCATGGATCAAACACTTGAACGGTCAGGATAGCGAAGACTGGGAACCGTTGTTCCTGCTGCTTAGGCAGATAATCCCCAAGTACTCGATGTACGGCTCCGTTCTGAGACCCATAATCAAGCACACGACGGCGATCGATACGGATGGCTTACCGGGAAAACTCGAGAAAGATGGCTTGCTATTCCAATCGTGGTCCGTGTTCAAGATGGTCATTCGGAACAGAGCTGCGCTGTATAGCTTGGCTGTCGGCAATGAGACGTATATTGAATCTTGCCATAATGCAAAGGTATGTTTACGGCTTCCTTTCCACTTGTCTGTATCATCTACATGCCCTGTTATGTAGTGTGTTAAGTCTGGACCTCCTGGGTCATTCAAAAGTTGCGCAGGATGCCTCCACGTCCACTATTGCAGCAAAGAATGTCAAGTGTACGATTGGAAGAACGGCAGCCATCAAAAGTATTGCCGTGACATTCAAGTTCGTCGTGCAGGTGAGTGAGAGAACCTTCTGGATGTCAAGACGCTGAGCACTGCGTTAGATGGCCTCGCCTCGCGTCTATCGAAGCGCGACGTCCATTTCCTTAACCAGGTCATCGCTCAAGACCTCAGTTTCTTCCGGGATCGCATCCAAGGTGCTGCCATGATGTTGAACCTTAACCCGGTGGTCATCGAGCTAGACTATACGGAAATCCCCGTGCAGGTTGACATCGGTTCTATCCACACAGTGCCAGCGATAAAGGCGTGCCAATGTGATATGCCCGTGGCCCAGAAATGGAACCAAATGGTGGAGCTTGCGCAAAAGTCGACGTCAAAAAAAATCCTTGTGCGCGCGTTCTTGCCGGGAGGCACGTCTGAAAAGGTGAAGCTCCAGTGCCTGCCTCTCAGGCGGATTCTCGGAGACTACACTCCCGCGACGGACGAGGAACCGATGCCAGAATTCGACGAAACATTCGATCTGCTATACGCTCGTGGCGGTGAGTCATTTGGCGTTGTAGATGCCGCATTTCCGGACGAGGCGATAAGGGCAACGAAGGAAAAGATGGGCTTGTAGGGAAGAAATGTTTGATGGAACTGGTTGACCACTTACCACATAAGATACATGTACATATCATTTCAAAGAGCTTGTCTTACTGCACACCGAGTTCGATCGATCGTCTATTAATTGAGACGCAGTCGTTGCTTCTTTCTACTGAAGTCGAGTGCACCTCAACACGAAGGGTACATCATTGCCCAATTCTCCATCTTCCAGGACGGAGATCCAAGAGTCCAAAGATGTCAACACGGTGACAATCCCTTTCGAGCTTTCCGGCACAAAACCCGGGGACGTCACTAACAACATTCACCAGAACCGCGTGACGGTCTCTGGCAAGTCTTCAAGCTCGCAATCGCGTGAGGCGGGAGGGTACGCCATTCAATATACAGGAGTGTCGTTTCGGGAGGCTTTCGCGACGTTGCAGCTTCCTCTTGAAACCAAGGTATGTTTTCGTACCTGCTGGCACCTCTTGATGATCATATCTCGGGTATCAGTTCCCTTCAAAAGACATTGACACGATCTTTCCCATTCGATTGCATCCTCAGACAATCTGGTATCACCTGAACCCCGCGTCGGCAGAGCGGACGACGCGTGTCTGTTACGACTTCCACAAAGCCTACCGGAGAGAATCCTCTCAGCGTACAGGCTCCAACAACCTTGGCTACGACGCCCGAATCGACAGTGATCACGTGTAGAGCCATTTTCGAGACACTCTACATGACGGTATAAGAACCGATCACGGTTTTCGAGTGAGGCGTTGTTTTACAAGACAAGCAATTCAGATCACGGCGAAGGAGAAGGGCGTACAGCCAAAGAAGATTGATCGGCTAGGTGAGGCGAGGGGGTTCAAGGGTACCCAAGAAGAAGCTGCTGCTTTGGGGTGGTCATGTAGTGACCACATGGACGCACGGCTCGGATGCGATGCAACTTTGCAAGCCTAATTTGTCAGAGTCTGTCGTCGCGGTAAGGTTGCGAACCCTAGCATGATATTTGAGACTCCGACAGGTGGAAGTTCGTGGCGACGTGAGCCTGCCCATTGTCCATCGTTAATTACCAAGGGTCATCATTCCACCAAGCCGGACGTTCTGTGATAAGGAGCAGGATCATGCCGCGTGGGAGTCATGCTGCCAGGCCCGGATCTGGTCACTGGTTTCAGTGGTGGCTCTAGCAGCGGACAAGCTCACCGAGGAGGTGCGCACATACTTACAAACCTTGATTTTAAAGTTTCAAAGGTAATGTCAGCAGCGGCACAGCGTTTTCTCTTCCTATGATAGGCTCGCCATACTCCCCTCTCCGTTCATCGCGGCATCGTGGATTCGTGGACGGACGGTTTGAACCGTTCCAGGTGTGTTGCCAGTCACACTTGTCACGTTGGCAAGGTCAGGCACCTCTGTCTAATCCATTCTAGGCCAATATGAAAGACATCCTTCCTGAAATTGTTTCCGGTACGCCTATTAAACGTTGATCGGCATGCGTACCTGTCATAATGACAGTCATAGCCAATGCGGACGTCCACAATTACCGCCGACCCGAGGGGGTATAAAGGTGCACCGGACGATGAACGCATCCATCCACCTTATTCTCTTTCACGCATCGCGCACCTTGCCTCGTGTCCGCATTTCTCCCACTTATATCTCCAAATAGAAATACGGTCAAGCATTGAACCTGACGTCAATCCATTCGATCGTACCAGCCATTGTG
>JBBPSC010000470.1:0-17672 GCA_038093395.1 Baorangia bicolor
GGGACCCTGGCCCATCTTCGCATCCTCGTGGCCCTCCAAACCTAGGTCAGCTCTCCGCCGCTGCCGCTGCCGCTGTACAAACGCCTGCGATCCCCACGGGTCCACCTATCCAAGACGGTGACGAGGCAAACAAAGAATCCGATGACGGCGACAAACCCAAGGGATCCGGTGCTGGTTCTGGCCGAACAAGAGGCAATCGGACCGCTGCTATGGGGACCGACGAATGGGCTCGCCAGAGGAAAGACAACCATGTACGCTGTTCCATTCATGACTTGAATCCGGACGCTCATCCCCTGCCCAGAAAGAAGTTGAGCGCCGACGAAGGGGCAATATAAACGAAGGAATCAACGAACTCGGCCGGATTGTGCCGAATAGTTCCGGAGAGAAGGCGAAAGGAGCGATCCTCGCTCGGGCCGTGCAGTATATCCATCATCTGAAGGAAAACGAAGCGCGTAATATTGAGAAGTGGACACTGGAGAAGCTACTGATGGATCAAGCGATGGGAGACTTGCAGGCACAGCTGGAAGAAATGCGAAGATTGTGGGAGGAAGAGCGTGCGGCACGACAGAGGGCTGAAAGCGAGCTAGAGGTTCTCAGAGGTGTTCCTCAGAGTGGTGTCGTGTCAGCCGTTGGTGCCCCACCACGGCCATCTTCCCAGCCTGGGCATGCGAACTACAAGTCGCGTTCCCGATCCGCCGAACAGCAGGAAGGAGCATCAACAACACGCAATGCATTTGGCGAAAATGATGCACGAACAGAGGTCGAAGCTAGGTCAGAGGGGGATGGTAATGTCGAGCTGGTAGATGGTAGACCAGGAAAGCGGTTGCGGGTGGACTGATTGATGGACGTCTCTTTTATTTAACTTATTCAGAAATGAAGATCACTCACTGGATCCGTTCATCTTGTACATCGGCCATGCAACGTGTAGTACGTCTTGCACTTGACTGCAACTGAGAAGCACCATTTTGTTAGTGTAAATTTCGACATGCGTGACCGCGATATGTTGATCGCGAATCGCAGCGATGGTCGTCGTAGGATGCCACGCACGTTCTTGGACCACTAGGTTGTAACGTCGTGTCCATCATGCATGCATTCGTTAGCATGAAAGGGATCGTATCTACTATCAATAGGTCTGGTGAAATTGAAGCCGGTTAGTCTCTGTACAACAGATTTACCAAAGTTTTGTGCTGGTCTAAACGCTGGGCAAAACGAATTCTGGAGCACTCTGGAACGCCCTGGAACCAGCCTGGATCTCATTTTGTCCAGCACTTAGACCTGACCTGATATTGATACGCTGATACATCTGATATATTGTGTCCGTCGATAGAGCGAAACCACCCTGATACCAACAAGGTGGCCGGCTGGCCCTCTACGACCGCTCAAGCCATAATTTACGGGTACTAAGGTTTAAATTAGATGTCACATGCACCATGGGCACAACATGCGAAATTGCCTGTCACGGTACATAGAGCATGCATTCATGTCGTATCAACAGAATTATATAGAGGACATTGTATATGTACATTACACCCTTCAAACTATGAAAAAATGTGTTGTGGAAAGTACAACAGCTGAAAATGAGAGTGTACATACTTGAGAGTCATAGATTGAGGCAGAGAGGTCTAGCGGTGCTCGGGATTGTCCAAATGGGCTCGGTACCAGGTGAGTCACTGACTCAGGGCTTGTGCAGTGGGTTGCTAGGTTGGTCTTCCAACCACTAACTCCGACAAACAGATGGCGGGAGGACCCATGCAGTACGATAAATCTTCAGAGCCCTGGCCATGCCATAGGGGTGTCAGAAAAGCGACCGATTGCGCTCACCGCCGGTTGTACGGGAACACCCCTGGTTCGTGGTGCTCTACACAGGTTCTCGTTCGCACAACTCCCGCTCTGCGATACACGGACTTGACTCGCTTACCCAGCTCTCAGCTTCAGGATCGAGGCTTTCTTCCTGGCGTTACCGCCTCGAACACGTCATCGCCGCCTCCGTTCAGTGGTTCACAACTCTGTTCTACCTATCCAGCGGGCCTGTTTCAACTCCAATCACACATCTAGCAATTGACGTGCCGACTCAGTTGATGCTCCCAGGTTCGTGACAGAATTGTGCATTTCGTGTTCTTCGAATCAGTGAAACCGACTTCCTCAAGACGGGCCTCTGAAGACGTTTTAAACCCCAAGATTGACGGCATTTCTATTCGAATATACGACAGACCGTATCACAGAAGTTGAACCTCCCTTTCTTAAGTAATTCTATGCCAACACACTTGTTTCTTCATATTTTATGCAAATTCTTTAACAACCTTGCGGAGTCTAGAGCGCTACTTTGAACGGCTGAAAAAGTTGTGGTGTTGTAGAGTTATTCGAGATATGGGAAAAGTTGTGCATGTGGTGTCTAACCATAGTATGAGTAAAATCTTAAACCCAATTGGTCCCGTCTAACTCCGCAAGCACTGCCCGATATTAAGGGCTAGGGAACAATTGGTAAGTTAGACTGAGCGGGCCGCCGAGTTTGATCTTTACTTGGCCATATCACGGAAGCATCTTTCATCCGTGTCGGAATCCTTGACCACGCGTCGAGTTCAACCACTTAGAGTTTAGTCATCTAATACCAGTTTTTATTTCGTATCAGGTCAAACTTGAGATGCGTGACAGATTTTGACACCGTGCCCGGCTCACATGAGACCCAGCCCAGCTCTAAGTTGATCTGCGAGCTCGTTCGCTTCCTCAGTATCCGTACCCAGCACTTTCGCTTCCCTTTCTTCTGTGAGACACCTTTCACATTGGCAAGGGCCAAACCCCCATTCCAGTAGTCTTCTGTGGCGTTCTTTGTAATTACTCCGGGGGTCGACGTACGTGATGAGAAGCTCGTCCCCTGGCTCGATCACTACCTTGGCAACAATTGTGATGCGCGAGAGTGCAGTGTGTTGATTGAAATGGCGTACGGAGATATTGGGTGTACACGCGTGATTGAGATGGGAGTGAAGCTTGTAGAGTCCACCGTGCGCTTCGAGATCTAGGGAATCCGTTCAGCCACAGGGGAGCGACGGAGACAAGGGGCATAGGACACACTGACTGAGGCTCATGCGACCCAATCCACGCAGGAAAGCGTCATACTCAAAGAAGTCTCTCTGTATCGACTCAGGGACCGGTTTTTTCAATATCCTCGCAAGCTTTTTCTGCTCGTCTGATGTCTTTGGAGCTTTGAATGTCCAGAGGTACAGCTCGTGAGCCTTTTTCCAGTTTTCTCGGTCAGGCTCCACGCCCTTATCCCTTGCGAAATTATCAATTGGTATGCGCCGCGCAGATCGGCGAGACGACACACACCGAAGTGCTCGGAAACGCTCTTCCATTCCGAGCTCGGCAAGGCCATGCACGACTTGAAGGTCTTCATCCAATATACCGTTATCTCTTTGGGCAGAAAGTAACAGTTTGCTGGTGCATTGCGCGAGCGCGTGGAGGGCCATCCACTCCGCGTTGCGTGCAACGTTCAAAAGAGCAACAGATGCTGGATTACGGGCAGGGCAAAGAAGTGGATGCACTTTCTCTGATTCTGTGCGACAAAGGCGATTGCAGAACATGGCTGGGCATAGTGTCGAGGACACGGACGCCAAGCACGGCAGATAGAGCGGCGAGTAGTTCCCCAGAGGGGTAGAGCAGAACGCACATGCCTTGGAGGACTTTTGCAAGTCATAAATATCCCTGCATGATCAATGGTCGAGCATGAATCTTGCAGCTCTTTTGTCGGAAGACACACCATTCGGGGGCTAATATGAAGGGATCTTCTTTCCACAATACTTCACCCTCATGTATCTTCTCTGTGGCAACGAGACCTTTGCCTTTCTTAGCATTAAAGTAGTGAACCTTCACTTTGGTGCTCCATTTCGTCACATCAAGGCTCTTGTTGAGACGGGACACAGGATAGGTTGCGATCGTTGGACTGCTTCCATTATCCTTCTCAGTCGCAACGAGTCCTTCACTCTGTAGGATTTTTCTGACTCGCTTTTCACTGACGGCCCACGTCGGATGAGCCTCAAGCAGTAGGGTATGTATCTTCACGACTCCGAGGGTGGGCTTTTCTTTCTTGAGGGCAATGAGTGCGGTGCGAAGCTCTACCTCCGCAACTGCAACGCGTGCCATGTTTCTACCTGTATTTGACAATCAGCATGCTGAATGATCGGTGATTAGAATCCTGTCAAGGAACCAACCAGCAGGGGATGGAGTTCGATCTGGATTATCACAGTGGCGTCAAGCCAAGACGGCCGACGACAGATCTGGTAGTTATGTTTACGTGGTTTACAGCCTCTCGGACCAACTTGAACGCGACCCGAAGCCCCACATGGATTTGTGAGCGCGGTTCTGCAGCGCTTGAAAGCAACAGGCGGGGAAAGTATCAACCGGTAGGCCGCCACACGGCCTCTCAGCCAGATCAAGTTGGTCAAAGAGGCGTTCAGACAATTCAAGTTAGTGCTTGAAGTGCCACCATCCACCGGCCACTAATGCAGTGGGCGGATGCGACACAACTACAATCCACATAAACAAGATTTAGTTAACCATGCCACCAGGGATGGTGTGCCTGGTGAAATGGTACAGTAACCTTGTCTTCAACTTGGGCCCGGATCATATCGAATCAATCACTTTATCATAGCCTCCCGGGGACTACCAAAAACGCGCAAATTTTCTTTGTCACTACCCGGCTTCGCAACAGAATTCTTACTGGCTTGTGGGCGATAACTTACAAACATGTCTTTGCAGATTACTAGTAGGCTACATCGTACTTACGTTTCTTTTTGCTCCTAGGTATGCTGCCAACTCCTTGTCGGTCAGGACATTAATATCGCCTCACGTCGTGCCTTAGGTCGACCTTCAAAGCATCATGCGCCCCTTGCAAACACACTGGCCGCATCACATCTCCCCCCATCCTCCACAAACCAATACAGGATGTTACGTACAAACGCGAGGCCTCGACTATCATAGTACTTATTCATTTGCAGTGCTCAATCCCTAGGCACGCTAACCCCCGTTTGGCATAAAGCTGTGCGGCGAAGCGCCGTACTGTTGTCAATTGCCAAGGCGTAAAGGCGGGGACAAGTGGTTGCTTGGCGTCACCGCATCCCTTACACACGGATGCATTACGGTGGGTTCAAAATGAGAAATAAAACTTCAAATTTGCCATGTTTGGCACGGCAAGCCATTTTCAGCACGATAAAACGCCTAGATTGTGCCGGATTTTTTTAATATTTTGGGAAAGAAAATGTCGATATGGTGCGTTTACATGATCAGTGACGTGGTTAATGGGGGGATGCGAGTATAAAAGATCCTCGATCACTGTTTACTCCTGGCATCAATTTGCTCACCTCGTACCACTAGGTGTCTTCACTAGGTTCCGAAATGAAGTACAGTGCTCGCATTGCAGCCACTGTGCTTGCAGCGACTTTATTCAGTTCTGTTTTTGCACAGAGCTCAACATGGTGCGTAGCAAGTATGTATTGCATGGAATGACCTGACTGATTTCACCCAAATAGGTGTGGGAAGAACTACATGGCCAATCAGACTGTCGTTCCCCCGGGAGGCCAGTTTCAGCTGCCTGCGTCTAGTATAGAGCCTCTCGTAGCGTTCCGCTGTTCACCAGCCTTCCGACCTTACCTTGAGGAGGATGCAGGGGATGCAGCCTTTGTCATTGACACGCCCATCGTTTACCGGTACATTCAAGGCGCTTCTCCTATTTCGCTCCCAAGCTCGGGGTCAAATTCGTCGACTCTTGGCAAGGTGGATGTCACGATCAGCATTGACAATCATGTCTTCGCCAAACGAAAAGTCCCGCTCAATACCACCGGACACGAAATTTATCTTGATATCAGCTCTCTGCAAGCACAAAAGAATCCTTATAATGTTACCTGCAGCGCTACATATCAGGTCGAAACGTCATCGTCACCCACCACGCAACAATTCTCGACCAACACGTCACTTCTATACCTTCCAGACACCAACGGTTCTGTGGTGAAGACTGACTTGCGGACGGGCACGTTGTGGGCACGACCTGCCGATGGCAAGGGTGGCGCTTTCGAGCCGTTTATTCCTCAGGGCTTTTATGTTTCGGTCGACCAGTATCTCGCCAAAAACTTGGCGTACATTGACCAACTTAAAGCGGACGGATTTAACACTGTGCGATCCATCCTCCCTCTGTAGTTCATCGGCTAACGCTTTCGCAGATTCACCCAATCCCTCCCTATGATAACATCACGCTATTTGAGCAAGTTCTCAACAAAACCGTCGAGCTCGGACTGTACCTTATTTATGATATGCGATCGTGCGTGGTTGGCTTGACATGCAACGTGTCCCCTCTTCGTCTCACTGACTCTTTCCTTTCAGGAGTTACCAGAACTTGACTGCCGTCGCTCAGCAAGTCGAAGCTTACAGCTCACTCCCTAACTTGCTTCTTTGGGAGACTGCTCATGAGCCTGACGGGAACTCCGATCCTCACAATGCTGCTCGTAGTACCTATGACTTGATTTATCAGAAGGATGGTTACCACCCAATCTCAATTGTACTCAACTGCGAGGTAAAGCGTCCCATAAATTTGCTTAGGCGTGGATGATTGAACCTGTTCTGAACGCAGGATTACAACTTCGCTCCTTACGTCGAGGGTGCTGACATCGTGCTCGAGGACGCATACCCAGTCGGCATCAATGCCACCTACTCCCCCGTCTGGCATACTCCATGTACCCCCGACTTTGGTCACTGCGGCTGTGATAACTGCAAGGGCAACATGTACGATATCAAGGCTCGCATTCAAACCTTCAAGGACAGGCTCGACATCCTTGGTTATGACCGTACCAAGACTGTATGGACCACGCCTCAGGCCTTTGGCAGTGGAGCGTGAGTCGGCTCACAAAATTTTGAACTGCATGCACTGATCTTTGTCTACAACGCAGTTACTGGAGCACGACTCCAACGGGACAAGAATGGGCTGCCATGAGTCTAACCTCTTTCAGCCACGGCGCAACAGGTATGGCCCAACGTCCTCGTTCGTCGAAATACACGCTCACGCCTCTCCAGGTTCGATCTCCTTCCAGTATCCGACGACCACGGGCAATGTGACGACTATCGAAGGAACGGCTGTCAACTTCACCGGCATCATCGCCCAGACCATCCAGCCGTTCATCGTTGACCCCGGGGCTACGCACGAGACGTTCAACATCGGAGGCGTCGACGCTGGTCTCTGGAACAACGGCACCGCCTACCTGCTCCTCGTCGCCAATTTCAACTCCACGCAGGTCTACGTGCCGTGGGGCGATGTCGGCCTGGGCAAAGTGACGAATGCCACGACGCAGATCCAGCGGATCTTTTCTGTGGCGCAAAACACGAACGCGACCGGGTTGAACTTCAGACCGGGAGGCATCGGGATCTATACGGCGACGCCGCCGCAGTAGGTCATGGGTTTGGGGATCGGCTTGATATCCGTAGATGTTTTTTTTTGGCTCTTTGTACATTAGGCTATTGGGCGCTTGCTATGGATTTTAATCTGTTGATTTGATGGTGCCGATGTTGTCTGTCTGTCAAGATGCATGTGACTCGCGCCAGAATCAACTGCGGGCCAGAGATATCATAGACCATGACTACTGATATAATAAGTTTGACGCTACGTCCTGAAGCCTTGGGCAAGTGCGAGTGCGACATGTCATGTCCCGCTAACGCGAAGTGTTAATCAAAGCTTGGGGGTACCAAGCTGGCCACCATGATAGAGGTTATGTGACTAAACTTATACCCCAGATTTTCTGTAAACCGTTGAGCCCATTAATTATAAATTTAGAGCTGTAGCCCAATGACACCCACGACTCCGACTCGCGAGGAAGAAGAGTTTGACTGCAGGGTGCTCTTGCTGCTGTAAGAAAGCTGAAATAAAAGAGGCGCAGAGCACTTGAGTACCGAACTCGGAAGTGCGTGAACGTAGCCGAGTCACCCGAACCGGGGGGTGGCAAGCAGTGACGAGTTGCCGCCATGGTCGCAGTTGGCATGATCACCCGCTATGAAACGCGTAGCAGTGAGTGTTTCGATAACAAAACCAAGTGGGAAATTGTTGACGAATGATTTACTTAGATGTAGTCCCCTTGTTGGCATCTTGGCATGTCTTGAACAGGCCGATTTACAGATCTGAGCAGGCATCTCTGAAATCTCGCGAAAGGCATCCAAACTCGGCGGAATTCGCCAGCCCAGTGACAGTGCTACTGTACTCGTTCATTCTCATTGGTGGCCATTTCCGAGGCTGTCTCAACAGCCTACAATATCATTGCATCGTGCCGCCCAACATCCAGTCTGGTGAGTAGTCCGATGAAGAGGTCGGCTCGATGGATTTGACCCCTTCGACGGGCTGATCGCCGCCAGACTACCGAACATCCCTATGGTGGTTGACGAGGGCAGGAATCATATTCTTGGAGGCTGACATGTCATATCACCATAAGAGGTTTCTCCTCGTCAGCCAGCGGGATGCCCAGCACTGACCTTTGCTCCATTTCAGTTGGCAAATCCGCCCGTCGTATGGATACGTTGAACGCGATTGCTTCATCAAGTGACGGTAGGGATTCTGAAGACGGGTTGAAGCTGCTTGGAAGAGTAGCAGATGCATTCGACAATCCGTCTTTGCACAAGACGTCGGACAAGGAACTGTTGTTCGTGGTGAACGTCGTCAAGTCGCGTCACTTGTTGACAGTTCGTCCATGTCTTTCGACTCGCCTTGATTTCTGAACGCTCATGCCCGTGTTCTTGATTGACATTATACAGAGTCTTTCGAGCGAGGAGAGTGTGTGTCAAGATGCAACATATAGATCGTATGATTCGTCGTTTGACTTTAGCTATGATGAAGATGTGGAACTGGTTGAGTTGGGGGACGCGAGCATATGGGAGCATGCAAGCTCGTATCCATACGCGTCCAGGCGGTATCAATCGCACGGGCAAAGATACTTTTCGGAAAGGATTTTTCAGCAGGTACGTATACAGTCTCTGAGGCACGACAAACGTGACCCTGTGTAGGACGATAGGATGTATGATGTTACCAAGATGGTTCGTGTCATGCAGGATGTTCTGTTAGGAAGATTGGCTCATCTCGCCATCTCAGTTGTTGACTTCCAGTCCGTTGGACCGCCTCGACCGCCTGGCCAGAATGGAGCTAAAGAAAACAGGGTGGTTCGAACGAGCGTGCGTTCCCCTCCCCAACCTGCTTTACGATTTACCGCCTAGCTCAACTGTTTCGCTGTAGCGACAAGTGGAGTGTCGTGGAGATGGGTTTGCAAGGGGTAGCGCCTCTGCCCATAACACCTCCCAAGCCGCCATCCAGGAACATAGATTTCCATGTTGACGAGAGTTGGGAACACTTTTCATCGACCAAAACGACATCACTGAGCGGTGAGAAGCAAACACCACGCTCCCCGCGACGACCTGAGATCAATGGCGAACAATCACCGAGTAGTAGAGAGCATATTCACGACACCCCGGAGCGCAACCAACGCCAAGGTGACGCAATCAAATCCAGCACGCCAACGTCGATACGATCACCAGTGCATTCTCAAGACTCTAATTCCTACCTGGTCGACTTTTCCACACTTTCGTATGCCGATACGTCCGGGCTTTCTCATACGAATACCACAACACCCGTCCGCGCATCTCGACTTTTCCGCACGTTCCTGCATCCTCAGACCCCACAACAACAGACAGGGGGACGGCTCGGACAGGTTGTGCGTAACCTTGTCAAGAGGATGCTACCGCCGTCGTCGGGCGGCGGGGCCTCCACTAGCTACCCCCGGACAAGACACACGGCAAACGTCAAGGGTGGTTCTGGAGATTTACCGTCAGGGCGAACTTGCCAGACGGAGATGACGCCGCGGAGCGATGAATCGGCAGAGAGCGGGTGGACGTTCGCGTCTGCGAGCAGTTGGATGGAGACACCTGCGCAGGGATGCTTGGATTATCAGGCGACCAACCGATGGAGTGGGTTTTGGCATTCTTGATACGAGTCGCGGCGCGGAACAAATTAACAGATCTGTATGTATGAATACATGTATCTGTGGGAACCATCCTTGCCAACTGTGGGAGACGGTGAGCTCGGGGACTCGCAGGCCGTGCAGGCCATGCAGGATTGTCAGTACTTTGTCTAAAGAGGTGCCTTGATGTGATTCGAGGCAATGCAAGTATCAGCTGTGCATGGATTAATGAACGCATTCCGCAGCACTGAGGGAGTGATTTACAGTTTTGAATGAGACAATTGGATGAGAGTCGGCGGGGATTGATTATGCTAATTGGCCATTTCCCAGAAAGAGACGCCCTACTATTCCCGGTGTTGGATTGCACGTCGTTTGTGAGTTCTTCTGCTAGTCCTTGCAATTCGCGAAGAGCTGATGGACGCGTCGCTTTGTTAGCTGCCGTCGCCCTCTCGATTTGTCTCACGTACGCTCACTCAGACTCGCCCATTCGTTTCATGCCATTCTCGTGACAGCTCGCGTTCCACCAGCATCCAGCCATTGTAAAAGACGACTACAATGCCATACCTCAACCCTCCCCAAAACGGTGTCAAACCGTCCTCTCGTTTCTCCGCCCTCAATGTCTTCAACCTCAAGTCTGGATTTGGTACCAGTTCGCCAGGTCCGTCCCTCAACCATTTTCTTTGAGAATGGCTAATGCGTTCGTCTCTGTCTGCAGACACCGCGCCACCTCTACCGCCAAAGGATTCAGGTTATGCTTCTTCTCCCAACCCATCCCTAAACCCCCCTCCCTCTGCATTCTACAACAAGTCTTTCTTTAGCCGTTCAACCACATCACTCTCCCCTTCGCTCAGCCCGGAATCAATCTCAGGGCCCGCCACACCTTCTTCACCCTATCCTGCCATACCAAGTGCTGTCTTCGAGCTTGGAAAACGGTCAAACAGCGCTCTGGGAAGTGCCAACGGGAGGGCAATGGCAGCTTCGCCTGTTCCTTCAGCATCTGGAGGTTCGCTCAGGTCCCTCAGTCGGGGTGGAGGGGACTACCTGCCCAGTCCTTCCATGGATGGAAGCACAGACTCGAGTGGCTCGTGTCCAAACGCCACCTTCAACCCCAACGCCAATCTTGGCATGTACCTTTTGAATGGCGCTAATTCAAGTTCCTGTACCACGGGCCAGGCGACCACCGCTGGCTTGAAAGCAAAAAAGAGCGTCTTCAAACTTTCCAGCCTGGGGAAGAGGAATAGATCGAGGAAGGATCTCTCAGATACCGCCAGCGCATCCGGGAGTGCCAGTAGGAGTGCGAGCGTCAGTGAACAGGAGCATGCACCAGGGAAAGCAGAGGGAGATGAGGGAATATCATTACCTTGGAATTTCCAGGTGCGCATGTCTTCCGATTGGGATCATCACCGTGTCTTATTTTGTATATCACATAGCACCATATACATGTTGACGAGGGGTGAGTGCCAACGCTTCGTTTTCGCGCATACATGCAGTTTATGTGCAATCTACCTACCAATATTGACTCGACATTCGCGTTCAAATAGCTATATCGGTCTCCCACCGTCGTGGTCTACCGCCCTATCACAAGCGGGGTTCGACGAGGATGAGATCGCAGCGATTCATGCCCGCCGCCGAGCAGCAGCAACTGCCCTTGCCTCAAATACCAAACTAGAAACCGAAAGGCCCCCGTCCCCTCACGCATTTATCGTGACCCCTCCGACCACTTCCACTTCCACCTCATCTTCTATTACCCTGCTGGAACCCGTCCCACGCTCTACGAGTTTAGGAAGAGGGCGAGATACTCTCAGGATTCAACCATCTTCACTATATTCTGTCGCGACTAGCACGGCTGGGGGCACGAGTCCGGCGCCTTCGCCAATGGCACCGTCTTTCTCAATGAAGTCGTTTGTGAGTGGCATCAAGAATTCACTGACGAGTGATTCGGAGAGTACGAAAGAAGGCGTCGGTGGCTCAAGAGGGGGCGAGGGTCCAACGGGTGAGGAATCGGAGCAATACGTGATTGTGGATGGGGACGGCCCAGATGAGGGTGGGGACCACGGAATGGGGGATGAAACGTTGATCGAGCCCTATCCTTTTGACACATCCAGTGTTTCTTCACATCAGTCTCATACTTCAAGGATACGACGCATGTCACAGGTGATTACCCTTGGCTCTTTTGTTGCGGTTTCGAATCTCGACTAATCGCAATATTTACATGTCTCCTTTTAGGGACAACAGACACCACGAACACCCACCTTTCCACAGATCCAGGTACAACTTGCCCAATCCGATGCTGGACATGTCCCATTTCCTTCCTCGGCCTCCCGTGCACCATCCCCGCTCGCCCACTCCACATCTCTCCCCATATCTACCACCCCGCGTGGATGCACCCATTCTAATCACTCTGCCTCTCCGTCACCTTCTCATTCCCTTGCCAGTGCAGGTCTACGGCCAGGACCAGTGTCAGCACCACCGCGAACGCCACCCAGGAGAATATACCATGTCGCGAACGCGTCATCAGATTCTTATGATGGAGAGAACTACGCTGAACCTCCCCCCGCCTATGTTTCGCCCAAGAAGGAAGAATGGGCACCGAAGAAGGAGAAAGAAGGATTTGGAGTTTTGGGAGGCCCACCTCCGCCCAACAGGCCCATTCCCCCCATTCCTATGGAAGGGACTCTGGGCGAGCCTTCCAGCGTGAGCAATCCTGACAGTAGAGGGGAGGCTCAAGAAGTATCCATGCCCGTAAATGGTCACGACACAACTGGCTCCTCTATTAACGACATCCCCGGGACAGCCGACGAGGTTTTGGATATCTCGTCCTATTACACCGATAATCCTGTCCACGGAGGGGACGCGGAGATGGACCCAGCACAGCCAGCGAGGGTGTTATCTCCGACACCGCCGTTGGTGATCGACAAGAGGATGACCAAGTTGGCAACGTTGCCACCTCGGATATCCTTCCACCAGGAGGGTAGTCTGGAGGACTGGTCCGCGTCGTTGTTCAATGTGATTGGTGGTAAAGGGAAGAGATCGAGCGTTCTGATAGGACCAAAGGGTGGGCATGCCGCGAGCGTGAAGAACGAGAGAAGGACAACCATTCGGCCGATGTCACCCCTCTCAATGACTGTCGGGAGTGGGAGTACTTCAGCGATGGCGTCGAATTCGTTGTCGACGGAAACAGTGGCGCCAAATCTGCCGGATATCTCCTTTGGAGCGAACCTTACACTTGGACCCCATGCGAGAGGAACAATAGGCGTTGTTGAAGAAGGTGATGAACAAGAGCCAGCAAAAGAGTCAGAAGAGACCGAGGGTGCTCCTGAGGATAATGCAGGAGAACAAGCCGTAGACGTTGACACAACGACAACGGCAGAGGAAGTGAAAGAGGTGCATGGGTCGCCAGTTGCCCCTTCGACTCGACTCCTTCCCGATGTTTCCCTTGGTCCCAACGTCTCAACCCTTGGTAAAGGTTTTGATCCACCTGCGTCGACGCCTTCCTCGCCATCAGAATCGCCACGCAGAGCTAGTATTGACAGCCTTCCGCCTCCCCCTCCACCGAAGCCGAAGCCGAAGCCTACTCCTCTTGCACTCCCTCCTGCGATTACTCTCGCACCTCCTAGAACGAACGTTATAACAGGCATATCTGGAAAATCTCCCGTCAACCCACTTTTCGGCGCAAAACCGCAACCATTACCAATCCCTATTCCCCCATCACAGATCCGTGCGCAACTCCGCCCGGCGCCACCGAAGCCTCCTCACCTACTACCCACATTACCATTGCCACCCCTAAAACGAATACTATCTCAACCCAATCTCCAGCCTGCTCCTCCTCCTCAGTCGCAGTTACCCCCAGTCCCTTCTCCGCAAAATGCCCTCAAGGACGACTCCACTGCATCACACGCATCGCCATCGGATTCCCGCCCCAATTCATCTCAGACCCTTCTTCCTGTCCGTGCTAACCCGGGCGACCGCGATTCAGGTTTATCGACGATCACAGTAACACCTGCAACGATAGCGACAGCAAAGACCGAGGTCGTTCGGACAGCAGTTGCCAGCGTCATCGATTCCGATGCTGTCTCATTAGCTTCTAGGCCGGAAAGCGTTGTTTCTACCGCGGAGACCGAGTCCCAGACCTTGGCGTACGACGGACCTGATATGGGCGGGGAGTCACCACGTACACAAGAACACGGAGAAGCGCCTGATGATTCTATGGTTTCTGAAACCTCCTCGGTGTCACTCCTGCGCGATGGCCCGCAGTCAAAGTGGCCAGCACCTCCACCACCCCCAGTTGAATTGGAAACAGATTCGACGCCTCGCCGTGTCTCGAGGTTTAGAACGACTTCTCTCGGGCGTGTCACTCAATTACAGGCAATGGGCGGCACAATGGCGTCGCCCATTCGTTCTCACTCCTCACATGAGAGCTCGGACACGACGTCCAGCTCGACGAGCGAGAGTGCGCCATTGACGACACCAAAGGGAGTGGATGGGATGTCCCCTTCTGCAGTGCCAAAGACGAAGGGCACCTTGGCCCCAGAGGCGAGACTGCTCAGCTCAATAACGGATACCTTTGGCGGTGTCGAAGTCGAGAGTGAGAGCGGAGAAGAAAGTGAAGCACGTTCGCACCCTTCAGAGGCACCCTTGTCGGAATCGCACATATCGATGCCGCCTTCTACACACCCACTTCTAGCACAGCTGCAGCCCTACATCACACCTCGCGATCCGGCGTCCTGTTTCACGAACCTGGTTGAGATCGCCGAAGGCGAGAGTGGTTCCGTGTTTGCTGCTCGCGTCGTTTCCTCTTTTGCAGATGCCCGATCGCATGAAGGACAGCAAGAAAGCACCGAGAGGCCCATACCGCCTGGCACGTCACACGTGGCCATCAAACGGATACTACTACCACCCCTTGCATCTTCGCCTTCCTTGTCAGATGAATCGCAAGTATCTAACAAGCTGGTTTCGGTGTTACACGAACTCCGCCTGCTCAAGAATTTGGACCATGAGCACTTGCTCCTGCTCGATGCCGTCTACGTCGGTTCAAATTTGGCTCGAGGTGAAGACGCTGAGTCTGCAAGCGCAGTGGATACCTCGCTTTGGATACGGATGGAACTCATGGAGCGATCACTCGCGGATGTGATCGGTTTGGTGGCAGACGGCCTCGCTCTGCAAGAGAGACTAGTAGGAAGATTCGCCAGTGACGTGGGTGTTTCTTACTTGCTTGCCAATGCCCAGCGAAGTACTGACGAGCCCTTGTTTGCGTCGTCGAATAGATCCTCCATGGTCTGGATTATCTCCAGAGACAGCACATCGCTCACCGGGATGTCAGGAGCGACAACCTGTTGGTGAACGCCACCGGTGTCGTGAAACTTGGTGGGTGGCTTGAACGCTGTAATGACTTATGGGGTTGGTGCTTATCACGTATTGCTGCGCTCGTGTAGCGGACTTTTCGAATGCTATTCGCGTCGATCGAAACGCGCCCACCGTGACTGGGGCAGTGGGGGTCATTTACTGGCAGGTGAGTGAAAAACCAAGAAACATTGATTTCATGGTCTGACTCCTGGTCTGTATTGGGGGAATACAGGCACCTGAGATGAGAGCGTAAGTATCCTGGATTATTTCATCAACCATCGTTTCTGATCATCGCCTCCTAGTGGTCCCTACAACGCGCTGAAAGTCGACATCTGGTCTCTCGGGGCAACCGTCTGGGAACTCGCGGAGACTGTTCCTCCATTCTCCATGCCTGCCTCGCCATCAACCCAAGTGTCGTTTGCCATCCAAACTGCACGGCATGTTGGCTCGCAGTGGCCTCCGCTGACACACCCTAAACATTATTCACGCGCGTTCCACGAGTTTTTGAGACTCTGTGGGAGGGAATCAGCGGGGAGACCTGGGCCTGGGGAACTACTGAACGTCAGTTCCATTTCACACTGGGCGTCCTCCATGTTGGGAACACTCATTCAACTCTTGCAGACCCCATTCATTCGCAATGCTTGTGGGCGTGCTGTCATATTGCAGCTCCTCTCACAATGTCACGCGATCGAGGAAACCATAGCTGCCAAGGAGGCATCTGCTGCTCAATCATAATAGGGCTAGCCCCACTAGTGCTGTTTTTGCACGAGTGGTCGCCTAGCGGTCCAGGGCGTTTAGAGAACGCTTTTTTTGAAGGTCCCCTTCTTTCCCTGAGCATCGTGGACCAATCTTGATTTATTTATCTCATTTGGTACAACACGTCATTTTTCTTATTTCATGGGTATTTTTCATCATTTTGTTTGCTTGTTCGCCAATTCATTTTAAATAATACACTCATTTGCATGTGTGATGCCCGGATGTACGGAAGATGAGGAAACTGGCATGAGAGTAGACATCAGCCTCCAAGGATCTTTCCTGTTACCCTCCCCGATCATAACCAATCAACACCCTTTGTTTCGCGACGCATTATATACGGGGCATCAGAGGACATCACAGGCTGTGTGGGAAGCGTGTTTCGATGAGCTTTATCATAGTGTAAGTAATAGAGGACCCAACCCATGGTATCCGTTATCATTATGGCAAGCCGAGGAAAGAAGAACGTCCAGTGCTGTCAGTGCATTTTGACCAAAGAGCGTGATCGGTTCGAATCGAAAATATAGGAACTCGACTGAAGACGGCGCAGAGATGCCAGGCTTGAGCTTGAGCAATCGGGTAAAAAGGAATGGCTCCTCGGAGGCTTGTCCACCGTGTGTCCAGGTGGCACGGAACCAACCTTTCTCCCGCCAATAGATCTGTCAGACAATCGTGAGGCTAGTGGTATTGAACGCTCGGTTTTTTTACACACCTTGACCATGTATTCTGGTGGTTTGCGCCGTCACCCAGGGTTAGCTCGCTCCGAGGACTTCAGAGTATGTGGCGCCTAGAGGCTAGAACCACTCTGTGCGGTGAACTTGGCCTCTGAGAGTCGAAGCCATTGAAGCTTTTAGTTCCAACCTTCTTCCTGGGGGCATCTGCTCTCCTTGAAGATGCAGGTGCACCTCCAGTTCGCAGACGACAGTACGCCATGTCACTTCTGACCGCCATGTGTAATCGATTAGACCGTTTAGTGGTTACAGCAAAAGGCAGAAATACCGCATTACGGAGACCTAGTGGGGAAGTCCGATAGGTAGTTGGCCATCCAAGACAACTTGTTATCCTCGACGTTCTTCATTAATGCTCCGAGTCTGTCGTCTAAGTTGGTAAGGGTTTCAGCTCACGAGCGCTTATAGGGGCCGAGAAATTGGCGCGCTTTCGAACTTCATCCCGGGAGAATCAATCTTCTTCAATACCACAACTCTGTGTTCTTACGATTGGAACAATCATTCAAAAAGGGCTTGACCCAGGGCTGGTGCAAGGTAAGGTGGCTCCCTCCTTCGGGCTGCGGTGCCAACTGAGTGGTTCCGCGATTTATTCGTAAGAGGTTCTAGTTTGGGTTCAACTTTTCTGTGGCGAACAAAACTTGGCCCCGGTCACGGAGGTGGGCATCATCCGCCTCGAGGCCAGAAAATAGAGTCATATTGGGCTCTTTTCTGTGATAATACAGCGTGCTCAACACCACCGGAATAGCTCCGAACCTGGTCCGGCAGCTCACTTTCCCGGATCGTTTATGCTGATCCTCAATACCCATGCTCTTGCCAAGACTTTCTAGGCGCCATCCAAGCCCGCCATGCGCGACGTTATCTTTACTGCTTTGAG
>JBBPSC010000472.1:0-17665 GCA_038093395.1 Baorangia bicolor
AGCAAGGGTGCGGGCAGTACGACCTCCGGGAGGTAAGATCCTCCCCGAGAGCCATTGACCCGCCTTGTGTCCCAGTGATAGATTTTGACGAAGTCCCTCAGGACGTCGTTGGGAACGGATACAACACACGGGTCGATCTGTATGGTCTCATGATCGTGCTAATGCTCATTGAGATCATATTCACGGCTTCTGTGTACGTGTGTTATCTACCTGGCTTGGCCGGCCTGATGGCAGTTATAGCACCAGTTTTTGTGTCGTGGAGATGGTACCCTCACTCTTGTTCAGCGCTCGCACACATCGGCTGGCACTCCGGGATGTGCGGTGCTCCTGGATCGCGGCTTTGCTGTCGTCCTGAGCGGCAAGCAAGGCAAAGCACGGTTGAACCAGAGGACGAGGTGGATCGTGGGTGTCGGTAATCAGAGGTTTGCTGAACAGACGCCTGCTATTTCAAGCGTGGCTCCGGGTTAGCCCTTTCATTGTTGAGAGTCCGCGGCGTACTAACTATCTACGCTCAATATTGATTCACAGGTAGTTCCTTATCGTACATTCTTCGGTGGAACGGTCTTCTGTATATATCATTGCCCAACTACAACGCCCAACTACAATTTGATCAACCAATTGTTTGTTATGACGTTATATATCTATCCATAACTGGAGTACTACGTACATGGAATGTCGGTCCCCCGTAAGCTGGTGCACGTCAGTCCCGGTAGTCAGTTACATGCAGTATTTACCTTTGAGTTCAACCGCATGCGTATTGGAGAGAACACATCATGATGAGTTTGTATGTCCGAGTTTGCGGCCCGTCAGTTGAAAAGTGAATGAAATTCAATGTGGCTATCATATCATCTCTCACGAGTACTGTGAATCACTGATTCACTGTGCACACTGTTGCGATGGCATCGAGAGTAGACACAAAGAAAGGCACCATTGTAACTGTGGGCCTAATCAAGTCCCTCGGCGCAGGTCATGACGCAGCCTACGAGCCTTCTCCGCGGCGCTAGGTCAGTCAAGTGAACGAGCTTGAACGTCAATTCGCTCGCTATCAGTCGTTCATTTTGAATCTCTGACGAGACAGGTAAACTTCAACACTGTGACAAACCACAAGGAAGAGAACTGGCAGGAGCTTCCCTCCCTTTGATTGAGACTCTCACAGGACGGCGATCCAAATGCGGACTACGTGGAAGTAGTAACCATGCACCAGTTAGCGCCCATAGCCCATGGGAACCAAATGTTGGCTTGCTCGATTCCCAACCTCATCCACTTCCCCCCCAGTCATCGTATATTCACCAGCTTCACTTATAACACCTGAATACAGCCAACCGAACTCAAAGCATGAGTCCAATCCTGTATGTATATTTATTACATTCGTAGTTTCGTTGGGAATGTGTACTGAATGTGGTTCAACAGGGCAAAAACAATCGCTGTCAAAGGTGGGGTTATAACGCTGGACCTGCTATTGCATGCCAGTTAGCTTTCTTCCAGATATCGAACTTCGCACTCAAGCGTGGCAAAAGTTCCCGGTTACGAGGCAATACTATGTTGAATTTTTTGTAGGCGACATTTCGCAGTCGACGTACAGTGCAAAGGAGGCGAAAAACCACACTTCTTGGGATAAAAATTTCTATTTGTGAGTACATGTCCTTTTCTTTACACCGGAGAACTGAATATTGTTAGTGACAGGGATGATCATTCTGTCCTCCTTGTGGGTGTTTATCAGAAGCGCCACATCGGAAAGGACAAACTGGTTGGAAGTTTCACTGATACCATCAGTGGTGTATTGGGAAAATTGAAGGATGGCGGTACGAAGACATTATGCATGACATGTTCTACTGACACAGTCTCTACATTCAAAGTGCTCGAAGAGACTCTTGGCAAGGATACCTCAGATGGTTCTGATGTTTCGAGGATTATGATCAAGTTTGCATTGGCTACCGAGCTGCGGGGGCATGCTAATGCAGATGAATGTCAAGCTACAGACACCATTACCAGGGCAGCTGAAACAGTCATTGCACTCGGCTCCATGCCTGCAGTAGTCGGCCTTCTGAGTTTGGCGGTTGATATGGGCACAAACATCATGACCGAGGCACAGGCATTCAAGACTATGTGGGGCGCTCTCTTGCAGAGGATGCAGCTCTTTAACAAGATTGTGGCTGATGTCGCACAGGTATTTGGTGCATTGTGTCTTGTCTCCCTTATGATCTGAATGCCATATAGATTCACCCGTATATGTCGTTGGCCTGGTCTGTTATATCGGCTGCGAACCAAGTCTGTCTGTTGTTTGATATTCATAGGGTTGCCAAAGTTCAGTTCAGTTCAGTTCAGGGGTACTTTGCCCGAACCTGAACCTGAACCTGTTCCTGCCAGCCTGAACTGAACCTGAACCTGAACTGATTCTGTTATGGGTCTACATTTTTCCCCTTCACATTTTCCATTTTATCTTATCTTATCACGTCACATGATCCCTTAGGATCTAATCAACTATCTTATCGTGAACGCTCACTTACATTTCATGGACTTAGAATTGTTTCGTGCAACAGCTGCTTAGTCAGCTTGGACACTCAACCTTTTCACACAGATCTACGATCCACTTACACTGTCACGGTATTCACACTTTCACTTCATTACCGTGCTGGCTATTATTATTCCATGCTTCTCTTCCATTTGATCTAACATGCGCATCACACATTTTATGCTTCTCTTCTCTTCCATTCTGCCACACAGCGTGTTGGCCTCATGCTATGCTTCTATGCTTCCATTCTATTCCCACACATGCAGACAAAGCATTGCTCATCGTAGATACAGTGTCAATACGGGTAAACACTGTTGTAGTATATAAACCTCAAATGCAACACCAGAGAACTCCAGTCTAGTTCTTCTGGTCTTTTCCCCTCAAAGGGTCCCAGTTGTAGTACTTCTTTCATCTCTCCCTAGTCTTAGCCTTTCTAGTGCAACCTTTGAGCTTCAAGCTTTGAGGGTTGTTTCAGATTCAGACCAGAACTTGACAGTTAATTTTTCAAAACTCTTGCAATTGATTGTGTTAAAACAGTACAGTATTACAAGGGGGTCCAAGGCTTATCCTCCCACTCCAAAGCCTCCATAGCTGCTGATATTCTACCAGAAGAATATCCATCCTTCAACAACTGTAAAGCTTCTACAGTTTTTGGACTTAACCTATTGTGCATCACTGTAACAGTAAGACCTCCTTGTGAAAAGGCACGTTCAGAGGCTGTGGATGATCCCTGGATAGCAAGGTAGTCACAAGCTATCTGTGATAAGATAGGATATTGGTGGGAATGATACTAGTTCATCATATTAGCTTTGAGCATATGAATCCTCACAAAATAGCCTCACCCCCCATAAATACAACGAGCCACCCAGTACACAGCTCATACTAAATAGATCCTTCAGTAGTAGGTTCGGACAGGTTCAGACAAGTTCAGACCAGGTTCGTGTGTACCTACCTAGTCCTGAACCTGAACCTGAACACAAAAGACAGGGGCTGAACTGAACTTGAACTGAACTTGAACTTAGGGGTTCGGTTCAGAGGTTCAGGTTCGAACCTTGGGTTCGAACTGAACTTCAGCAACCCTAGATATTTGCACTATCGCTGATTGCTGGCGGTGTTTCACACAGGTGTTTGTAAGCCAGAAAAACTGCGATGACCAGATCATTTGCTTAGCAGGCACAATGAGCAACGCCTTTACATTCATTCATGACACTGAGCCCTTGAAGGCAATCAAGGCACACATCAAGACTGTCATGCTTCTGATCCAGCAGGTGACGGAGTGTGGGTACTTCGTTACTAAATATGCCAAGCAAAAGAACTTCTGTCAGTTATTGTTGGTTTCACAATGCCCACATTTGATCTCCATGTCTAGGGATTCGGACAGCAAAATACACAATCTCAGATATCGATTCAAGGATCACGGGTTACAAGAACAAGTTCCGAGAGCTCAAAACCGCATTCTTGGAGGGAGTTGCATTGCAAAGTGGGGTCACTGTTGTTTGTATGATGAATGTGGTGGAGCACACCGGTAGGTCCAACCTCTTGAGACCACGGTCAGATTTTCACGGACCTGGAACACAGCGGAATCCATTGACCTGAACAATGTACCATACGCGTTCAGCACTAGGTATGTGCAGGAGAAGGGATGCCTTCCAGGGACACACGAGACGTTCCTCTGCAACATCTATAACATTCTTAACAATCCTGACAAAGATGCCCCACGAGTGTGCCTTCTCACTGGTGTCGCTGGATCGGGCAAGTCTGCGGTGGCCCACTTAATTGCTCAACTGTATGACACACAAAAGCAACTGGGCTCGTCATATTGCTTTGCCAGCACTGATGTCACAAGGCGGAATCTGCAAAATCTTTTCAGCACTATCACGCATGACCTCTCTGATCATGATCTCCAGTATAAGTCTGCGCTCTGGGGGATTGTGAAAGACAATTGAGTGCTTCGCATATCGACATCACCATTAGAACAAGTTGAAAGGCTCATTATTGAACCTAGCAAGCACCTCCACACCATTGGTCCACTAGTCATTGTCATTGACACCCTTGACGAAAGTGGCAATCCAGTTAGTCGCCGACAGCTTCTATGCACTATGTCTCAGCAAATTGCCAAAAATGCCCTTCCGACAAATCTTCACTTCCTCATCACTGCTTGCCCAGAAAGCGACATCCTTGCTGCATTTCCGTCTGGCTCACACTTTGTCCATAAACAAATGAGTGACATTCCCGAGCAGATGGCCAACGAAGATATCCAGAAGTTTATCCATCATTCCCTTCAGCAGTATTGCAAACTCAAATCTTCGTGGCCTAACTGGGAGTGGTGTCGACTGCTTGTCCATCATTCCCAGCATCTCTTCCAGTGGGCGTTCACTGTGTGCAACTTCATCGAAGGATTTGGTGGTATTGGACTCAATCCATGCAAGCAGCTTAGGATACTTTTACAAAACGATGACCATGCCAGTGTCCATCCTCTTGATGAGTTATACAGGACAATACTAGGCCAGCTGTTTACCTTGGGGGATTCTCGGCAATGCTTTCAAGAAGTGATGGGTGTTGTGCTTGCGCTCAAGGAGCTGCTGTCTCTGACTTCCTTTTCCACCCCCTTTGACTCAGATGGAGACCTAAATGTCCGAGATATCATCAAGCCCATGGGGTCATTGCTCAATGGAGTGCTTGATGAAGAGAAGCCTATCCGTCCACTTCACACCTCATTCTGTAACTTTTTGCTGGACAAAGCTCGCAGTTCAACCTTCCATGTCTGCATACAATCCCAACATTCTGTCCGTCTTGGACGGCATTACTCGCATGCATGTGAAATATGCTCAGGTTCAACATCTGTGACCTCAAGGACTCTTGAGACCGTAATACTGCCATCCCAGATCTGCCGAGTTGGGTGAACAAGGCCATTCCCCCCTACCTGGTGTACTCATGCCAATACTGGATGGACCACCTGCAACATGCCAACTTTGGTCTGGACTTGTTGAATGAGATCACTCTCTTCTTCAAGGACTTCTTCCCCTACTGGCTTGAAGCCATCAGCCTTCTCTCCATTCTCTCTCCACTGTTGTTCATCCTATCTGCCCTAGAGACCTGCACCATCTTGGAAGGATGGGCCAAGGTAAGATCAACTATAATGGAAAGTGGTCCAAGTCAGTACTGAACAAGATGCTACTAGGGCCAAGACATTGCCACTCTGGCATCAAAGGCATCCAGATTCATACAAGTGTTTGCTCCTGTCCTCAGAGAATCCATCCCCCACCTCTATCTATCAGCCATGCCACAGACTCCATCCAGCTCTCCACTTTTTGGACTCTGGCATGACCACCTCCAGAAGCATGCCTCAGTCACATCAGAACATCCAGCCAGTTGGCCAGCAGAGGTTCACACCTTGCAAGGGCATACAAATTCAGTTTCAACTGTTGCATATTTATCTGATGGCAGTCACATTGTCTCTGGTGGTCGGGAAGGGACCATCAGGATTTGGAATGCAACCACTGGTCAGCTGGTAGCAGGTCCACTCCAGGGGCACACAGACATTATTACCTCTGTTGCCTATTCACCTGATGGCTGCCACATTGTCTTTGGTTCTATGGACAAGACCATTATGATTTGGAATGCAACCACTGGTCAGGTGGTGGCAGGTCCAATTCAGGAAGATGCACTTTGGATCAACTCTGTTGCCTATTCACCTGATGGTTGCCACATTGCCTCTGGTGCTGGTGACAAGACTATTAGGGTTAGGAATGCAACCACTGGTCAGTTGGTGGCAAATCCATTCCAGGGGCACACAGGCTTTGTTAAATGTGTTGCCTATTCACTTGATGGCTGTCACATTGTCTCTGGCTTTGAGGACAAGACCATCAGGGTTTGGGATGCAATCACTGGTCAGTCTGTGGCAGGTCCACTCCAGGGACACACAGGCACAGTCCACTCTGTTGCCTATTCACCTGATGGTTGTCACATTGTCTCTGGCTCTGGGGACAGGACCATCAGGGTTTGGGATGCAACCACTGGTCAATCTGTGATAGGTCCACTCCAGGGGCACACAGACTTGGTTTACTCTATTGCCTGTTCACCTGATGGTAGGCACATTGCCTCTTGCTCTGTGGACCAGACCATAAGGGTTTGGGATGCAACCACTGGTCAGTCTGTGGCTGGTCAATTCCAGGAGATCAAATCTGGGGTTGCCTCTCTTGCCTATTCACCTGATGGCTGCCACATTATCTTTGGCTGTAGTGACAAGACCATAAGGATTTGGAATGTACCCACTGGTCAATCTGTGACAGGTCCATTCCAGATGTTTACAGGTAGTGTCACCTGTGTTGCCTATTCACCCAATGGTTGCCATATTGTCTCTGGCTCTGGGGACCAGACCATTAGTGTTTGGAATGCAACCACTGGTCACTTAGTTGCAGGTCCATTTCAGGAACACACACGTTGTATCAATTCTGTTGCCTATTCACCTGATGGTTGCCACATTGCCTTTAGCTCTGATGGCAAAACCATTAGGATTTGGGATGCAACTACTGGACAGTCTGTGGTAAATCTACTCCAGGGGCACTTAGGCCATGTTAGCTCTGTTGCCTATTCACCTGATGGCTGCCACATTGCCTCTGGTTCTTGGGACCATACTGTGAGGGTTTGGAATGCAACCACTGGTCAATTGGTAGCAGATCCATTCCAAGGGCATACACAATGGGTCACCTCTGTTGCCTATTCACCTGATGGCTGCCACATTGTCTCTGGCTCTTGGGATAATACTGTTAGGGTTTGGAATGCAACCACTGGTCAATCTGTGGCAGGTCCATTTCAGGGGCACACATATAATGTGACTACTGTTGCCTATTCACCTGATGGCTGCCATGTTGCCTCTGGCTCTATGGATAAAACCATCAGAGTTTGGGATGTAGCCACTGGTCAGTTGGTAGCAGGTCCACTCCATGGGCACAAACATTTTGTCAGCTGTGTTGCCTACTCACCTGATGGCAGGCACATTGTCTCTGGCTCTTATGACAAGACCATTAGGGTTTGGAGTGCAACCACTGGTCAGTTGGTGGCAGGTTCATTTCAGGGACACACAATGGTAGTCCAGTCTGTTGCCTATTCTCCTGATGGTAGCCACATTGTCTCTGGGGCTCTTGACAGATCCATCAAAGTGTGGAGGGTACAAGAACTTTTTTCCTTTAGTGATTTTTATGAGGAGAATGGCTGGATTCAATCTTCTAGTGGTGGTTGTATTGGCTGGATTGCTCCTTGGCACAGGGTTACATTTCATCTCCCTATGCATTCTTTGGTAATATCTTCTGATAAAATTTACCAAGTTGACAGTGATAGTTTTTTGTATGGGGAGTCCTGGGTCTCTTACTGGAACTGATTTCCCCATCCATTTTGAGAGCTATGCTACTTTCTACTATGCTTCTTGATATAATTCATTCCTGTCCTTATAGAAGATGTAACAATGAATTCTGCTTTTATGAAGTACTATGATAGTTAATGAATGAGTGCAATGGTTGGAAGTACAGTGACTTGCAAAACCATTACAATGTTTTGTACTTTTGTAGTGTATATGGCATAGTGTTTGAAGGTGTGGGAATCCTGCTTAGGTTTGGTGGGGGCGTGGGAACTACTAGCCCTTGGCTACAGAATGGTCCCTGGGTCATGTGATGTGGCCCACAGAGTGTGGAGATATGCCCATATTAAGACAGAGATATTATTGTAACAGTTTTGCAATTTTCTATATGAATGGTAAGATCTCAGCCAAATTAGTGAATATCTGGTGTTGTTTGGTTATACAAACAATGATACATATATAAATATCATGTCTGAGCTTGAAATAGTTCCCATGCTTCTTTCTTTCCAACCATTATCATTATGTGATCTCTCTCTATTACTCAAAAGAATACTATTCTTTTTCAGCTTGATGCTGGTCATTCTACTCACTCTATTGCTTCTACTACTGGTCTCAGCATTGCTACTATCTCCAGGCTTTGTTCTAAGAAGTGTTCCACCCTCCAAAAGTCCACTGGAGGCCATCCATCAAAACTTTCTCCTGCCAACATTCGTCATGCAGTCCATCTTATTTCAAATTAGAAGGCAGAGAATACTGTTCAAGTGACCAAAACTCTCTCAAACATCATCAACCAGCCTATCCATCCAAGTACTATCTGCCGCTACTTGAAAAAAGCTGGAATAAAAGCTATAGTCAAATCCAAACAATCATTACTATCTAGTAAATATTGTAAGGCTCACTTAGATTTTGCCTATGCCCATAAAGACTGGACTCTGGAGGACTGGAAGCAGGTAGTATGGTCTGATGAGACCAAGGTTAATTGCCTGGGATCAGATGGCTGCAAATGGGCATGGAAAAAGTCAGAAGAGGAACTTAATGACAGGTTGGTAGAAGGAACTGTCAAATTTGGAGGAGGTTCTGTGATGGTATGGGGCTGTATGACTTGGAAAGGAGTTGGCTATGCTGCCAAGATTGATGGTAAGATGGATGGAGATCTTTACCTTCAAATTTTGAAGGATGAACTTCAGAATTCTCTGAAGTTTTATAATCTTAATCCTTCTAAAGTTATCTTTCAGCAAGACAATGATCCCAAGCACACCTGCAAAAAGGTTAAGAAGTGGCTAGGTGAACAGGAGTTTGAGACTATGATATGGCCTGCACAGTCTCCAGACCTCAATCCCATAGAACATCTTTGGAGTCACCTCAAAAGGAGGCTTGCAGAGCATGAACACTCTCCCAAGGGAATATTGGAGTTGTGGAGAAGGATTGAAGAGGAATGGGACAAGATACCAGCTGATGTGTGTCAGGGATTGATTGAAAGCATGCCTAGGAGGATTGAGGCAGTGCTTAAAGCCAAAGGAGGCTATACCAAGTATTGATATCTTCCAAATATCCTAATCATAACTACAAGTTGCAAATCTGTTACAATGATATCTCTGTCTTAATATGGGCATATCTTCACACCCTTTGGGCCAAATCACATGACCCAAGGACCATTCTGTAGTCAAGGGCTAGTAGCTTCCAAACCTAAGCAGGATTTCCACACCTTCAAACACTATACCATATACATTACAAAAGTACAAAACATTGTAATGGTTTTGCAAGTCACTGTATCTGAGGTGGGATTAGAAGTAATGATCTTCTCAACATTAATATTCACTTACTGTCCATCCAGTACAAATCTTCTCCAGACTTGATTTCAAGTTCACATATCCTTGCACATACTACAACCTGGCCTAAAACAACCCAAAAAAGCATAAAGCTCAAAGGTTGCACTAAAATAGTTAGACTGGGAGGTGAAGAGGAGCTGAGGAGACTACACTGATCTTTGTGGAGAAAAGACCAGGAGAACTAGACTGGAGTTCTCTGGCTGTTAATCAAGTATATTTTTCTCAAGGAGGAAGCACCTCATGGTGTCTCTGCAGTTGCTTGTTTCATATAAAGACAACCATTTCATAAGAAAGTCTTCTATCCACTGCTCATTTGATTGGCAGAGCTTGAATAGTTTGTTGGCCACAGTGTCTGTGAGATTTCCTGGATGGAAACGAGTGGCCATTATTTCCATGAGTTCTTCTTCAGTTAACCAAAGGGCTGTGTGCTTTGACATGTATTTTAGGAGTTGATTTTGGGCCCATGTACCTGCTCTGTTTTTGTCTTTGTGCTCTTTCAAGTCAATGTATGTCCAGCATGCAATGCATTTGTCCTTGGAGGATGCGAAGGTTTCCATATTGATAGTAAGGTAGACTGACAACTTCATCCACCATTCATCAAATTTATTGTATAAGCCATTAAAAAGTTCTGGGTCAGATATGACCTCTACTTTCTTTGTTATCTTTACCTCAGCTCACAGTCTGGCTGCCATGAGGTTTGCTGCATTAGCAGTGTCTCTTGCTGCTCACAGATCCCTTTGCATTTCCGCCAACTAAGCACATAGCTTGTCAACAAGTTGTGTAAGGTCACCTGACATGTTCAGTGGCGATGGTACCATTGGAGAGGAGGGGAAAGGAGTTGGTAGGTTGTCATCATCTGATGGAATGACAGGGCTTGGGGACTGGTGTGCAAACAGATCAAAGTGCAGGTTGTCCTTGTTGTGTGGGACCAATTAGATCCTCTTGGTGTCTATATGCAAGTTGTGCTTTGTGAAATTGAAGAGCTGGGATCCTTGCTTCCTCAGCTTCTTCTCTTGTGACCACAAGTTCTTCTAAGAATGTGGTTGGAAAACATAGACCTCCTTGAACACAATTGAGAAAGCAGGAGTAAGCATAGCTGATGTCTGGGAGTGGGATTATCGGATTGTTATTGGGATCTGAAGAGAACCTAAGCTGAGGCTCAGGAAACTCCTCCTTTTTCCACTTGGGAAACATCCAGAAAAGTAAATGTATTGAGGATCTTTGTCACTTCAGGTACTTGAATCTTGGATCTCAATCTCCAATGATTCCTTCAAAAGCATAGGTATTACCTAAGTGTATGGGCATAAGTCTGCTCTTGCACATGCATTGGTACTAAAGTAACTTCATAAATGAATGTGCCTTATGTGGACACAGTGTATAGCCACAAGAAGCAAAGGGGTTGTGAAACAACCCAAAAGACAAAATGTCCAAAGGTCGCACTAAAATGGTTAAACTCTGAGGAGAGTGGAAGAGATGAGGCTACTCTGATCTTCTGGGGAAGAAACCAAGAGAACTAGACTGGAGTTCTCTGGCCGTTGTATTGGGGTTTATATACTAGTACAGGGTTTGTCTGTGTTTACGACTAATCTACGATATAGGAGTACATGTGTATGATGCATGGTGTGGCAGCATAGCCATAGAATGGAATAGAAGCATAACATGAGAACCACATGAGGATGTGGCAGAATGGAAGATGGGAAGCATAGCATGCGTACAACACATGTAGAATGGAAGGTAAGCCTGCACAGTGAAGATGTGAAAGGTGAAATCATGCTAGGCGTAAGAGGATCTTAGATCTGGTAGAAATGAGTATTCATTGTACAAAAAGTTCTAAGTCTAAAAGATAAGGTAAGCATTCATGATAATTAGATGATTAGATCTGATAAGATCACGTGATGTGATAAGATAAGATCAAAAGATAAGATAAGGGAGAAAAATGTTAGACCTGTAACAGGTTGTGTGGTGGTTTTTAAACATGTTAGACCCACTTGAGGGTACCACTTCAAGCACCTTATAGGCTACTTGACTTCACTGCCTCTAGTGGCAGGGACTACATAAAAGAAAGGTGCTCAAGGAAGCAGGAGAAGAGGTAGGGTATGAAAGGAGGTCTCCTTTAAGCCTGGAGTCTGGCTGTATTCCCTTAATGCTGGGGGCTGCATGTAATGATGTAAGAAGGTGTCCAAAGATGAGTGTGATTCAAGGCAAGAGTAGTAGTCAAGTTCTAATGTTGACAACCTCAAAACTGTACAGTCTTGGGCTGAATCACACCAGAAGCTTGCTTAGAGTGAAGAACAGTGGGGGAAAACCAACAAGAACTTGACTAAAGTTCTTGGTGGTGCTTGTTCAGATTATATACCTACTGACTACATTTAGGGCAGGTACTTTAGGGTAGGCTAAATATAACTTATGTTGAGGATTAGAGGCAATGATGTCAGCGTGCATCATAGCCTAGACCATCTATATTATGATGTCATAGATAAGAGATAGGGGTCTAGCCCTTAAGGTCAAGAACAAAGTCATGTGATCAGGTCTAGACCTTCTCACGGTCACATGATTGAAAAGAAGAGAAGTCACGTGACTTGGAAAAAGAAAGATAAGATAAAAAGGATAGTGTCACAGGATACGTCACGTGATGTGTTTGCAACATTTCCAATATTCGAGATTTTTGTGATCTGTCCAGATCTCAAATTTTTCTCTACCAATAAGGTAATGCCACCATTCCTCTAGAGTGTGGATTATTGCTAGTAGTTTTTTGTCATAAATAGGGTAGTTACACTCCTGAGCATTAAATGAATGGAAGATGAAGGCACAAGGCCTCCACAAACTGTCTTTACATAATACAGAGAGAATAGTGCCTGTAGCAATATCACTAGCATCTGTTTCTACTCACATGTCCATGTCCTGATCCAGGTAAGCCAATAGTGGAGCTGTGGTGAATTTCTTTTTTAAGGTTTCAAATGCCTCTTGTTGTTTGTTTCCCCATTTGAATATAATATCTTTCTTGGTAAGATCATTGAGGGGGCATGCAATGTCAGCAAAACCTTCTATGAATTTTCTATAATAATTGCAAAGTCTGAGGAATGCTTGGAGTTGTTTGAGGTGTGTGGGAACTGGCCAGTCTAATACTCCAGTGACCTTCTTTTCTTGCATTTCTACCCCTTTTTTAGATACTGTTATGCAAAGCGTACCAAAGAGGTCTCGTTCAACAAGGATACTCAACAGGCAATGCTTACGAAGAGACTGATGTCTGAGGAGCTTCAGGGATAACAAGATACAAAGGACAAGGAAGTCTCAGGTGAAATGAATGAGTATGCCCAGGGACGCTGGGACCTGTATGAAGATGCCTAGGGTTGCTAGGTCTTGGACAAGGAGAGAAGCATCGATGAGAAGTCACACTTAGGGACAAGGACAAGGACTTAGGAGGGGAAGCTTGACTTCTGGGTGATTCAAAAAGATATGCTTATATAGCGTAGATCAAGAATAGAGATACAAACGATACAGCATAGGTTTAAATAAGTAAGAAGGGAATGTGCACAGACCAGGCTTACAAAGAAAATGGAAATCAATGAAAGGTAGGAGAACTCGTCATCGTAAGAGAGGCGACTGCGGAGGGAGATAAGTCCAAACAGGGGAGTTAAGGCAACAAATAGGTGATGACAATATTGGAGGAGTCAGTGAGGATTAATGAAGCTGAAGTGATAGAAGCCAACCTACTGCACCACGTACAAGTGACAAGTTGAGAGACAACAAGATAAGTAGAACAATAAAGAGGAAAAATCGTAACATTACCCCCTTTGTACCTTTGAGCTCCTGGCTCAAGAGTAAAATGCCCTCATCTCCTTTGCTCATGTGCTGGGGATAGAGGGTCCTCCATGGATGGTGTGTGCCTGGGAAGGGGAGAAACAGTCAAAAGGACAGTCGTCTGCCACATGTCCTGCCTAAGAACAGATTGCACAGTTATGATGGGGACAGTGTCAGTCGGAATGGCCCCAGTTAAGACAACTGCCGCATTGGATGGTGAGACAATCTCTAGTGAGATGTCTGGGGCAGACTTGGCGGCAATGGGGACATGAATATATAGGGCAATCCTTCTGAAAGTGTCCTCAGTTAAAACAATGGAAGCACTCAGTAAAGGAATTGGCATGGGCAATGGGAAGTCAAGAGGATGGGAGCATGACTCAAGTGGGGGAGGATAAGGTGCGCTGTCTGTGAGGGGGTCTGAAGACCTGAGGTTCCAGTTGAGGAATGGGGATGATGTCATTGTCACTTTCGGTAGAGGCAGGGAATGGTTCAGGAGGGGGAGAGGTGAGGTGAGTGGCAAGGGTGGAGATAGGAGTAGAGGTAGAGGAGGGGGTTCTGTTGGAAGGAAGGGTGTCTGAGTGATCAAGGTAACTGTCACATTGTTCTTGAGTAAGGGAGAGAAAAATATGACGGAAAGTGGGGTAAATGGTAGTTGGGGGAATAGAGGTAATAAAAGTGAAAAAGCCATGATCATATAGTGCGCTGAGAAGATGGAAGGAAATCTCGGTTAAAGAAGTGCGTAAGGCAAGGTCTTGGTTCTGAGGGAGATTCAAGAGACATTGGGTGTGAGCGACACCATGAAAAGCATGAATGAGGGATTGAAATATGTAGTCCTCCTCAAAGAGGGGGTCTTCTTCGATGGCGTGGAGAAGAGTGGGAGTGTCTAAAACAGTGGCGAAGAGCATGTTTCACCTGGATTCAGGCAGAAGACAAGGCAACACTGAATGAGAATGTAAGGAAGAATATGAACTGAATGAAGGAGAGGGCTGAGGAGATGTGGCATCCGAGGAGGGAGACTGCATGTTGGGAAAGGATAAGGTCAAAGAACATAAACAAGGTTCTTAGGCAAGGGTACAGATGAAGTAAACAAGGAAAACGACAAAAAAGATAGCAGCAATGATGAGTAGAGTGGGGCTGGAATAAGTAGAACAAGCACAATGAATGGAAAGACCGATGACTAAGAAGAAGAAAATGACAAGGAAGGGGAGGATTTCTAATGTAGGATTGGTGGAGGAGAAGTCGAGTGGGTAGAGGTGAGGAGGACTGAGATAAAACATCTTGGGACTTTTCTTTTATAGCTGGTGCCATTTCTTATAAGCAGCGGTTAGCTGGGCTTTTGTGGGAGATGACAGCCTCGACTTCATATTCTTCTTCATTATCTATGATGTCAGGAGGGGGGGAAGAGAAGGCGGGACCATGTGTGTCGGTGGAGCAATAAGGGGAGAGTAATGAGGCATGGAAGACATCATGAATTTTCCATGTGGGGGGGAGGCGGAGTTGGTAGGTGAGGGGGGATAGTACCTATGTGATCTCGAAGGGACCATGTCGCTTGGGGGCAAGTTTCCTAGATGGGTAGTGAAGGTGGAGATGAGAGGCTTCTAACCACACCTTGTTACCCACTTTCCATGGGGAGAAGTGATGGACTGATCTTGAAGTCATTGCCTTGCAAGCAGAATCATGTGCTGCAAGGGCTTCTTTATGAGCTTCATCAAGGGAAGATAGGTGATTTTCTAAAGCAGGGAGGAAAGTCTTTCCTAGGAATGAGGTTTATAATTGTAGAGGAAGGAGAACAGGGATTTCTTGGTGGAGCTGTGGGGGGTGGAATTCTGTGGCGGTAAGGGAAGAGGCCCAGGAGGAGGGGTTGTTGGCACAAAAGATCCGAAGATAGGTTTCTAATTCCTGATTGGTCCACTTGGTTTGTCCATTGGTCTGGGGATGATAGGTGGTGGAGAGACGGACATCGTACTTCAGGAGTCGTGCAAGTTCCCTTGCAAAGGCGGATGCAAATTGTGGGCTGCGATCAGAGATAATGGTTTCATGGAGTCCAAATCTTTTGAACACATGGTCGAAAAAGATTTGTGCTACTCCGGCAGTGTTGATGGTTTTGGAGCAAGGAGTGAGAATTACCCCCTTTGTAAGGCCATGGTCTACTATGACCAGAATAGAGTCATGGGAGTTGGAGAGGGGGAGATCAGTGATGAGGTCAATGAAGAGTTGTTTGAAGGGAAGGGAGTGGGAGGAGGAGATCAAAGAGAGAGAAGGAACTGTCAGATGAGTGTTCACCTTGTTCTGCTGGCAAACCACACAGCCATCGATGAAGTGTTTCACAAATGATGAGAGACCCGGCCACCAGAAGTCACGTTCGAGGATGGACTTAGTGTGAAAGATATCCATGTGGCCCGAAAGTGGCGAGGAGTGGATGGAGTGGAGGAGGGTGGAGCGAGCTGTGGGAGGAACATACATGCGACCTTTGAAGTAAAGATGACTGTTGTTAAAGGTCCAATCATTCAGGGAGGCACGGATGAAGAGGGAAGAACCTTTATTGAGGGCGGCAAGAGCTTTAAGTACAAAGGGGTCTGAGGTGGTGGAGGATTTGATGTGGCATGCAAGGATGAGGTCAAGGGCATTGATGATGACTGGGTCTGGGAGGATGGCACAGTCAGTGTTGTCAGAGGAGGTATTGACATCATCCTTTCAAGAGAGGGCATCAGCAGGGCCCATCTGAGAGCCTGGGGTAACAGCCCAGATGATGTCAAAGTCTTGGAGAAAGAGGGCCCATCAGGCTTGACAATGAGAGAGTTTTCAAGGATCTCAGATATAGGAGAGGTTTTTATGATCAGTGATGATGGTGACTGGATGGGAGGTGTCTTGGAGGTAATGTTTCCACTCATTAAGGGTGTAGATAACTGCAAGGAGTTCCCTGTCATAGATGTCATAGTTTTGCTCAGCAGAGGAGAAGGTCTTGGAGAAGTAGGCTGTGGGCTTCTTGTCACCATTTGGGTCAAGCTGCATGAGGACTGCTCCTGTGGTGAGGAGAGAGGCATCCATCCTAACGAAGAAGGATTTGGTGATGTCAGGAATGGCGAGGACTGGGGTGGTACAGAAGATCTTTCAAAGGGAATCAAAGGCCTTTTGCTGGAGGGGGGTTCAGGCCCACTTCTCATCCTTCCAGGTGAGGAAGGTCAGAGGGGAGACGACGTTGGAGTAGTTAGGGATGAACTTCTGGTAGAAGTTGGCAAAACCGAGGAAGGATTGTACTCCTTTGACAGAGGTTGGGGGTTTCCAGTTGGCGATGGCAGAGAGCTTCTTTGGGTCCATGCGGACAAGCCCTTGTCCGATGATGAGGCCTAAATATTCCATGGTGGGGGCATCAAGGGCACATTTGGAGATCTTCAAGGAGAGTTTGAGCTCCTGAAGGTGTTGGAGAACGTGATGAGTGCGTTCATGGTGAAGGGAGAGGGAACCCGTGGTGGCAATACCAATGTTGCCGATGTAGATTTTGAGCCAGCGCTCGGCAATCATATCAGCGAAGTTGTGGTTCATGAAGGCCTGGAAGGTGCTAGGCGTTGCAAAAGCCAAAGAACATGATTGTGGGTTCAAAAAGACTGAGGGGGGTGATAAAGGCGGCTTTCCACTGGTCTTCTTCCTTGATATGAATGTTGTTGTATCCCCAGTTGTTACGGGTCTACATTTTTTTCACCCTTCACATATGCACTTTTCTGATCTTATCTTATCTTATCGCGTCACGTGATCCACAAGGATCTAATCATCTATCTTATCGTGAACACTCTACTTACATTCCATGGACTTAGTCGTTTCAGTGCAAAGCTGCTTAGTCAGCAGGACACTCTTCACACGGATCTAAGATCCTCTTACACTGTCACGGAGTTCACACTTTCACTTCATCTCCGTGCCAGCTATTATTATGTATGCTTCTCTTCCATTTGATGTGCATGCGCATCACACATGTTATGCTTCTCTTCTCTTCCATTCTGCGACACTGCGTGTTGGCCTCATGCTATGCTTCTATGCTTCCATTACATTCCCACACATGCGGACAAAGCATTGCAATCGTAGATACAGCGTATACATGGACAAATACCTGTTGTAGTATATAAGACCTGAATGCAACGCCAGAGAACTCCAGTCTAGTTCTTCTGGTCTTTT
>JBBPSC010000473.1:0-17640 GCA_038093395.1 Baorangia bicolor
CTGTTCCAGTGAGTGTGGACGTTGTGCGCGCACGAGGTCAAAAGTAGCATTCATCATTCTCGCAGGATCCCGTATACCCTGTTAACCGGCAATCGATGATCGATGATCAGGAGATCCACTCATCGCCCATGAGAGTACGATGAAATTCGGAGTCAGATATTGCATGCCTCATGTGTCCGCTTCATTGTTGTGCATATGAACTGGGTCGTCTTCAATCTCAAGCTGGTGAGAGGACGTCATCTACCTCTCGTAGAGCCTTTGGGCCCCCGAATCGGTACCGTGCGCCGTGAACGAGTCTAGCCAACCTGCGAATTAGTGCGAGGCATCGCCACGTATTCCTGCCTCTCGGAACACTGGAACCCGAATTACGCTCCGAGGTCATGACCACAACCCGAGTATGAAACAAGGGTACATGAAGCCGATCTCGCTGGGAGGAAGGATTCATCCGGAGATGAGGTACTAAAGATCCACTGGGAAGAACCTGACATGCATAGCTATATGTGCGATAACCTATGCTAGGCATGCGACCCGATCTTTGACCAGCGATGCTGACCCAACCCAATTTCTTGGCCAAACCGGAACAGAGAAGACACTTGACGCATGGTCAAACACGTTCCATGCATCAGTCTATTTCTATCGGCCTTCTCCCAGAAACCTTGCTAAATGCATACGGTTGGATCCGAGGCGATGGCTATATACCCAAAGTTAGTGTAAGCACGACTCGAACACGGCAGATGCGGGCCATCCGAGGTGATAGTGAACACATGTTGCGAAAACTCACGTTGTAGAAAGTAGACCCAATGGGCCGGGTTCACGCCAGTAGATGCTATAAATCAAGTCTTCTTTATTAAAGGAAGCTATAGGGATGACAAGATAGACTTACGAATGTTGGCACTACCATTCGGATCTTCGCCTCCCTCGAAGTGCTTCACGTTCTTTGGCGAACCTGGCCCATCAATAGCTTAGTCCCTTCGTAGATAACAGATAACAATTACGAGAAGAATATAAAACCCTTGCCACATGGATAGAAGGGAATAGGTTGAAGCGGAATTCCTACCTAGTTCAGCAAATTGCCAATATTCTGCACCGCTGCAAGCAGGTTAGTGGGATCAGATATAGACAAGATCCGGAGGAGGATAGCATACAAATGTTGATAACCAAGTCGAGTCGGAATCATCGTTGGTACGCCATCTGATAAGTGCCACCATCAACGCATTGGAGCGATGCCGAATAAGCTAAAGCGTAGAACCCACCGACCAAGTGTACGCCTAGCCATCTCGGTCATCATAAAGCAAGGCGATATCTGAGTTGTAGGACTTACATCGATAAATGTTCTCTGTACCGATGGCACGCTCTACCAGCTCTGCAAAGGGACCATTTCCGGTGCGAGGTTGACCTAACAACTCATAGTTTGAATTGTCGTGCAAGAGAGGGACGTTGTGAAGACATCTCACCAAAAGTGTACAGGGTGACACACCTCCCAGGGAAAGTATGGCTAAAAGCAATCGAAGCTATACTCGAAATCGATCCCTGTTAGACAAAAATTCAACAAAGTGCCACTGAGACTCATAGAAGCCACAAATTGGTTTACCCCCAGCGAATGACCTAGTGTCAATTAATATCCAGTTCATCATGACGAGAGCGATGAGAGTTGACTTTACCACACACAACGATATTGTATGATGGATACGCTCGTAATTGAGATCCGAGCTCGTGCAGAACTGTTTGTGCTATGCTGTTGTACGCAAGAAGGAAGCCGATATGGACGCGAGGAGCGGCCGAACGTGCAACCGCAGACGGATCCGGCGGAGGAAGCCCCGGGCCTTGCAAAGATACGAGTATGATGGAAGTATCTACATCCCGAAGCCCGGTTCGCCATTGAGATGACGCAAGCAGACATTGGGATGGTACGTACCGAGAAGGATGCTGGTGACGTCTGTCGTCCCCCTGAACGCGACGACCAGTTCTTCCCGTTTGTCATCCCTGGCGATAAACACTTTCGTTGAGGTGACAATGTCCTGGAACTGATAAGTGACGTGTCAGTTCAATTGACCGCTTCAAGTTTAGCTTCAAGTGTGCAGTAGTCCGAGTCGCCAAGTCACCGCGTTCGCACTAACCTGAAGTATAAGGGTGTTCCCCATCGGACGAGGACATAGCACTTGGTAAGCTCCGGACGCATACTTGGTATACCGAACAAGATTATCGTAAGTTTGTTGGTCGACTCCAACAGAGGGGTCATCGGAGCGCGGAAGGCGTGGCCATGGCCACCCTGTTACTTCGGCCGTTTCATTGGCGGTTAGCGTAACCTGAACCTCGTTGATCTCGTTCATGAGTGCTAGAGAGTATTCAACGAGCTCAAGACCAGAGTACGAGTAAAGTGGAAGGAGTGCGATCTACAGAGTCCGAACTTGTGTACAATGTGACCTTGACAGTGGACCTTAATAATAATCAAATCCAGCTGTGAACCTAATAGAGTCGAGGAGAATGTCGTGATAGTCGCCTCCAGCTTCCCACATTGCAAACCCTCTAAGACCAGTCTCCTTGATGTAGTTGCCCTTGACAGCAAACGATTGAGCATTGTCGAAAGAAACCATGACCTCGGATGTTTCGTTGTAAACATACGGCTGGAATAAGATCGTCAGATCGAAAGCACGATAAAATCCAAGTCTCGAGGTCACTCAACGGTTTGACTGCAAGCGTCATAACGGTAGTAGATACCTGGCGCTGGGTTTCCTTCGGTGGTCAGGAATCCACCATCAACGAGACCCCACAAGTCGAAGGTCCCACCGGGTCCTTCGTAAACTCCACAAGCATCAACACTACCGGTATCGTCCCATACGTCACCGAGAGGTTGATTCGAAGCGTTAAACATTGGATATGCAACAAGTTCAGTGTTGGAGCCATTAACGAACGCATTGGAAGGCGAGACGCTGAAGGAGTGGCCATAAGAAGCAACACCGAGCACGATCTGGTTGACTGGTATTCCAGCAGCAGTCCAGGCCTTGACAGCGGAAACCGCAGAACCATCCTGGTCAGCAGGAGAAGCACATGTGTCATTCAAAGGCGAGTTAGGTCCAACAGCCGATGACCACGAGCCCCAAACATCGTAGTTCATGATGGCAACGTAGTCGAGGACCTCGGCAAAGCCGGATACGTCCGTGGAAGGATTACCAGAGGCGTCACGGAATGGGGTGATCGCAGTCGCGGCAGAGAGCGTTAACCTGGCCCCGACAGGATTCGCACGGAGCTCTTGGAGGAAGGAAAGGAAGTTCTGTGTATCATTGACACTAATTGTATTGCATCCTATGCCTTGATCGTTAGGATATTCCCAACTAGCCGGTGCGCGCTCAGTGCTCGTCAACCGAGAGGAAGCAAAGACGCACTCAAAGTTGATGCCATCTAGGTCGTATTGCTCTGCGAAATCTGCAACAGTCTGCACGAAAGCAGTACGATTTTCCGGGGTTGCTACGTCGGATGAAAACCAGAGGCCGCCACCCCAACCTCCGATTGCAACATGTGCAGCAACACCCTTAGGTCTACAGGTAAGTAATTGCTTCAGCACTAACACACATAGACTCACGTGTTCATGTGCTTCGCTAACAAATTCCGGGAGGAGCGATGGATCTGATCCGTTCAAGGAAATGCTGTTGACGCTCGGGGTCGTGACGCTGTCCGAGAATAGTTAGCTGCCTTTTCAAAGTCAAGACTGATAAGGTCGAGTAGGCTTACGCAAAGGAGTAGATCAGTGTGTTGTACTTGTCCCAACTGACGGCTGAGAGTGGAAACCCTTCCGTGGCATGATAGCCTGCGTACCAGGCAGCGGCGACAGGCCCGTTCGTCGGTACAAGAGAAGTCACCTGCTGGAGGATAGACAACACTGTCAGGGAAAGGACTGCAAACGACATCGCTGATCGCTCGGATTCCAAGACTAAGCAGAATGCAGTGTACACCTCCTGCCATCACTAGCAGGACCCCCTACTTATACTTGGCTTTCATCGAGGTTTCGGCTCATTATTCGCACCCTGCAAGTCATATGCCGTAGCTGCAGAATTGATCATGTGCCACCAGGATATTTTAGTTGAATGAATGAAATGACCACATGCAATAACTTTTCTTGTGAATGAGAACCACATCCGGGCTTAACCTTGGGAACTTGTCTTGCATCCTGACGATACCAAGGTCTCTTGTTGGCCGATACTTGAGAAACTTGCATGCGTCCCGCGCGGTACGGAGAAACGGAACCCCGAGACGCACCCCCGAGCATACCCTTCGAAGCGACAGAGAATGTGAACGCAGCTAAAATTGTAATGACTTCAGTGTCGTTCGAGTTCGAAGGAAATGAGTTCGGGTTATGGTAGATGACATAGATACATACCTAAAATAGCAATGACCTAACACCGAGCGAGTGCACGATAATAAAGTAGGGTGGTTCGGAGGGAACGAGCTGAGGTGTGCTACCACTCAGCATTAACAAAGTATAGAAATCATGACGAAACAAATGATAAAATAGTCCAGTTACGAGGCACAATGCACAATGATCCGACGACCACGGTGCTCCGATGACAAGTGAGATAGCTTGGCCTCGTCTGACACGGAGTTCGATGGGTGAGTCGCGAGTCAACATGATGAAAGGTCTCAAAGGATATATGTCAATTGAAATGTTTGGAAATCAGAATTGACCCCCGTCGTTTGAAGTGACAAGTTGGTCCTTTGGATCGGGACGAGGCTATACAGTACTAGTGGTGATTTGACCATGGTTCAAGGTAGGTTCAAACTTTGGAGCATCCTAAAGCGGGTGAAAGCCTCCGAGTCGATTATCTCAGTAATATAATGTAAAACAAGGTATAGTATACGATTACCAGTTCTGCTTGTAAGTGTGTTTGTAGTAGGTATTCAAGATGTTGCAGTGCGTATCTGTCCAGTGCCAAAACCCAGCCGCGCACCTAATAGAGTCGAGGAGAAAATCATGGTAGTCGCCTCCAGCTTCCCACATCGCAAACCCCCTAAGACCAGTCTCCTTGATATACTTGCCCTTGGCGGCAAACGATTGAACATTCTCAAAAGATACCATGACCTCGGACGTTTCGTTGTACACATAGGGCTGAAACGGGTCGTCAGATCGAAAGCACGATAACGTCCAAGTCTCGGGATCACTCAATAGTTTGACTGCAAGCATCATAACGGTAATAGATACCCGGCGCTGGGTGCCCTTCCGTGGTCAAGAACCCGCCATCAACGAGACCCCAGAAGTTGAAGGTACCGCCGGATCCTTCGTAAATACCGCACTCGTCAATAAAACTGGTATTATCCCATGTATCACCAAGCGGCTGATTCGAAGCGTTGAACACCAGGTGTGCAGCAAATTTAGTCTTGGAGCCATTAACGAACGCATCGGAAGGCGAGACGCTGAAGGAGTGGCCATAAGAAGCAACACCGAGCACGATCTGGTTAACTGGTATTCCAGCAGCAGTCCAGGCCTTGACAGCGGAAACCGCAGAACCATCCTAGTCAGCAGGAGAAGCACACGTGTCATTCAAAAGTGAGTTAGGTCCAACAGCCGATGACCACGGGCCCCAAATGTCGTAGTTCATGATGGCAATGTAGTCGAGGACCTCGGCAAAGCCGGATACGTCCGTGGAAGGATTACCAGAGGCATCATGGAACGGGGTGATCGCAGTTGCGGCAGAGAGCGTCAACTGGGCCCCGATAGGATTCGCACGGAGCTCTTGGAGGAAGGAAAGGAAGTTCTGTGTATCATTGGCACTGATTCTATTGCATCCTATGCCTAGGTCATTAGGATATTCCCAACTGGCAGGTGCGCACTCAGCGCGCGTCAACCGAGAGAAAGTAAAGACGCACTCAAAGTTGATGCCATCTAGGTCGTATTTCTCTGCGGAATCTACAACAGTTTGCACGAAAGCAGTACGATTTTTTGGAGTTGCTATGTTGGATGAAAACCAGAGGCCGCCACCCCAACCTCCGACTGCAACATGTGCAGCAGCACCCTTAGTGTTACAAGTAAGTAATTGTTTCAGCGCTAAGCATATAAACTCACGTGGTTATGTGCTTCACTAATAAATTCGGAGAGGAGTGGTGGATCTGATCCGTCCAAGGAAAGACTGTTGACGCTCGGGGTCGTGATGCTATCCGGGAATAGTCAGCTGCTTCAGACTGATAAGGTCAAGCCAAGAGTCAAGCAAGCTTACGCAAAAGAGTAGATCAGTGTGTTATACTTCTCCCAACTGACCGCCGAGAGTGGGAACCCTGCAGTGGCGTGCCAGCCTGCGTACCAAGTAGCCGCGATGGGCTCGTCTGGTCCACAAGTCCATCCAAGGGAAGCTGCCTGCTGGAGGATACACAACACCACCAGGGAAAGAACTACGATAGACATCGCTGATTGCTTCGATTCGGAGAAGCTGGGTTGCTCGTACTTCTCCCTACTTATACATGAGCTGAAGCAATGAGCTCTCGGGTGAGCCTGAGGCTCAGAATCCGTACCTTGATAGCGAGAGCATATGATACTGGGACCGTAGATGGTCATGTGCCATTGTCAGGGTGTTCAGCTTTCCTTGATGCTCGGAAGAGTGACCGCATGCTTCAGTGTCATGTGTAAGGAGTCCAAGTCCCTAAAGCTTGCAAACGGGGCTTGCAATTTCAACGATACAGAGGCTTCTTGTTGGCTGATAGTCGAGAAGCTTATGTCCCGCGCGGTAAACGGGCATTCGGTGTGCGCCGTCGATCAGGTCAATGGAAACCAGTACCATTCGAAGCATGGCATCGAGTCTCAGAGAATATAGGTCAAGTGAAGAACGTTGACATAGACTCATCGTTTCCGTCGCTCAAGTGGCGAGTTATGCAGTAGTCGACGTGGTCAAAAGAAATCACTTGAGTAAGCACGGTCCAAGCAGTGAGAGGTCGTTGTACGGTGTTCTATACAATTAGTTTGGAAGGTGCCACAAGAAGATCACTAGTACTGCTGGTAGGTAGGTATGTAGTGGGTGTACTATGGGAAGTAGGCATGTATACTGTATCAAATCCAGCTGCAGACCTGATAGAATCGAGAAGAATGTCATGATAGTCACCTCCAGCCTCCCACATCGCCAGGCCTCTCAGACCAGTCTCCTTGATGAAATTTCCCTTCGCAGCGAATGACTGGGCGTTATCGAAAGAAACCATGACTTTGGAGGTCTTATTATAGACGTACGGCTGGAAAAAGATGGTCAGGTCGAACAGTGGGATGAGGTCATGAGGCTACCCACTGTCTGGCTGCAGGCGTCGTAACGATAGTAGATACCCGGGGCAGGATCCCCGTTCGTGGTCAGGAAGCCGCCTGTCACGAGTCCCCAGAAATTCCAGGTACCACCGGGTCCCTCGTAGACACCACAAGTGTCAATACTCCCAGTGTCGTCCCAAGAGTCACCAGGTGGTTGGTTTGAGGGGTCGAACATCGGGTATGCAGCTAGCTCGGTATCTGAGTCATGGACAAACGCATCGGAAGGCGAGACGCTGAAAGAGTGACCGTAAGAAGCTACGCCGAGCACGATCTGGTTGGCTGGCATTCCAGCGGCAGTCCAAGCTTCTACAGCGGAAACCGCAGAACCGTGTCGATCAGCGGGGGGTGCACATGCATCATCGAGGGGAGCATTGGGTCCGACGTAAGGCGATGACGACCCCCACACATCGTAATCCATGATGGTGATATAGTCAAGGACACGAGCGAAATCAATCACATTGGTAGAGGGGTTGCCAGAGGCATCGTTAAAGGGTGAGACCAAAGTTGCTGCGGAGATGGTCAATTTCGCCCCTACTGGATTCGCACGGAGTTCTTGAAGGAAGGAGAGAAAGTTCTGCGTGTCGTTGTCATTTATGGTATTGCAACCTATCCCCTGGTTGTTGGGATATTCCCAGCTATCGAACGTGGAATTAGGGCTGGAGAACTCGAAAAAAAAGACAGCAATTCACTCAAAGTTGATCCCGTCTAGATCGTGTAGCATTGCGAAATCACTGACAGTTTGCACGAAGGCAGTGCGATTCTGCGCACTTGCAACATTCGATGAGAACCAGCGGCCGCCAGTCCAACCGCCGATCGCGACATGGGCCGCAACACCCTGTCAACAACTAAGCAAGCTTTTCAGCATGACGACAAGACAAACTCACATGTTTGTGTGCCACCTGCACGAAGTCAGAGAGGAGCGGCGCGTCGGATCCATCCAAGGAAGCGACATTCGGGGACGTAGTACTGTCCAGAAAAAATCAATTTTAATAATAATTGAGTATTGATGTAGGCGGACTTACACAAAAGAGTAAATTAACGTGTTGTACTTCTGCCAAGCGACATCCGAGAGCGGAAAGCCTTCGGTGGCATGCCAGCTGGCGTACCAAGCGGCTACAACAGGATCGACACCAGGCGTGGATCGGACGTGAGCGGGAGTCTGGAGTGTAGCAATGAGAGGCATAGTTTGTGGGTATTCGGAATGTCGAGATCCATGATGAGCTACTTACTTATAGTCTATGCAACATTCCACTTCACCTACGGGCTTTCTGCCGATCGCTGGTATGCTAGTTTGGGGAGCGCGCAGGTACATTCCAAGTCCATCAGGATGTAAATTGGCGGGATTACCGGCTGCTCGCCCGCAACGCTACCAGTGCATTTGAAGCTGATAGTACCCACAACGTCTTGGCACAGGTCCAAGTGCTTAGTGCAAGAGTCCGATCGACCTAGGGGGTGGGGAAAGGTCACGTGCATTAGCGCACGGACCAACGAAAAAATCTATATAGTCCGCGTTTCGACATGATGAATCCTTAGAACATACTCAGCTAGGATCTATTTTATAGAAACTAACTCGAGTCTCGCATGTTTATTCATGCCACATCCTTCAAATCCATTCGATGACATCCGCGCTCGCTCGTTCGACAGAGAACATGGTCTCCACTTCGGTGGGATCTCGAGGACGTTTGGTTCTGCGCTTTGCTGGGCTGCTTGCAGCTCAGTGAGTCGGAGCCAGCGAGTTGAGCGTCTGTCTGATGGATTTTCTATAGATAGTTGATAGTTGATTTGAATGTAATTTTGAAGTGCGGATATAACATCTCATCTTGATTGATTATTCAAAAATGTGTTTGAATCAGTGATGGATGCATTCATTTTCTGAACTTCTAAGACTGGCTGGTGAAGTGCTGAGTTCTATGTTACCTGTTCCACTTCTCAAGTCTTCGAGTGTCTGATTCTGCCCGAAAGTGTTCTCGGTGGCTGTGGAACTTTGATTGTAACTTTCACGTGACCGCATCTTGGTTCGTGTTGATAACTTGAACCGCGCCACCGAATCCAAGTTCGCACCAAGCAACCGCAAGATGCTCAGTGCACGGCCTGCTGGTTTGCCTCTCGACGCCGACAGAGGCATATCGACTAAAACACCAGGTCGTGTACTCACCAGGACGCGGAATGTCCTGCAAGAAAATGCAGTCCGTAATGCCCCCATGACCGTCATAGGCAAGGGGAGGAAGGTAGTCCAGAACACGCCACTTCAGTCAAAGACCCTGCGTAAGTGCATTTCCACACCATTGGCAGCGTCCTTGACGTTCCCCAACAGAAACAGACCGTGTCTTGAAAGACTTCCTTGGCAAGCAGGTCGGTCCTTCTAAGCCGAAGGACACACCTGCCATTCGCCCCCTCGGGGATAAGACACCTTTTCCGAATCGTACTGCCAACCAGTTACCTGCCACCGGCGCAAAGATTTCCAAACCCGCCTTACTTGACGGGTCACTCCGCCCGAGCTCTGCACGTAAACATGATCGCTTGCCTCGCAGCGCAAGCAAGGTCTTTGAGACTCCCGTCACTGACGGTAAACACTGGGACGTGAGCGACATTGAAGTCGAAGTCGATACACCAGTCGCAAATCAATCAATCGAAGAGGAAAGTTATGATGAAATCGAGTACATGCCACCAAAGGTCGAGGGTAAGCGCTTGTATTTCAATCAGGTGTCCTTTGGGAGTTCACAACGGGGTAGACGTTCCGTACGAGCCACCTTTTGAAATGCCAAACTACAGGGAGGTCGGCAAGACCCTGATGGCCCTCATACGCTCACACACCCTGGATGACGACCTACCGAGCGCCGACATAACTTTCACCGCTGATGCGTCTGAAAATAATTTTTTCGCACCGCCCACCCTACCGCAACGAGAAATTGGTGAGTGTTCACGGGTAGACTCTATCACTTTTATTGAACGCTATCTGGACCGCTACGTACAGAAGACGACAGTCCTTTTGCGCGGGCCAAACCCGAGCCAGAAGTCAAACCTCAACCCTCGACGATCCGAAAGCAAAGATCTGCCGTACCCAGTAAACCCACCCAACGACCAGCAGCACAGCGACCCACTCCAGAATCGCGCACGATTACCTCTCGAGTGCCACCCACTGTTCGACGGCCACCCACTACGTCGAGTGCTCGCCCTCCAACAACTGCAGCACGAATATCGGCTTCTCAGCCCGTAACTCGCGCCCCCACATCTCAGTCAACGTTGCGCGCGCCCATCTCGAGAGCCACGACGCGAGCACCTTCGACCGCGCGCTCAACGCCTCTTGTGCGCGCAGGTGTTGCTCAGCCTTCCCGCGCGACATCTATCTCACGGCCGACGATAAAGCCTGCGGTGCGGCCCACTGCGCCGACTGCACCCGTCAAGGGTAAAACAGCTACAACCCAACCCAGTGCTACCACCGCGAGGAACCCCGCCCTGCCGAATACTGGACGCCCAAGATCCGGAACAATCACCAAGGAGGAATTCGAGTCGAACACGCACGTGGTCGTCCACATAAGAAACAACAGTTTGGAAGATGTGAAGAAGGACCTCGAGGGCCTGATCGTGTTTGAAGACGCGTTCGATGAGGACGACGAGTTCCGATTCGATGTGTGAGGCATGACAATATGGACGAGGGTGTGGGGGTGTTTCGCATTCGATTTATGGCCATGGTATGAATATACAAGTGACACCGATTTGTCTTGATAGCATTTTTCGATAGCATTTGTGCACGTAGGATGTGATGGGTGTCTTCCTGAGCGAGTTTCTTCCAAAACTTGGACCTTTTCTGCTGAGACTTGAGTTCCTTACGAATGCTTAATGTCAGGTTGAGCGCGGACTGCTCGGGGTACGTTCGTTCATAACGATGGGCTTGAGCCTAGCTAAGAGGTGTTTGTCACCGTGCCAAAATCTAGTCTGTTCCGAATATGAGGTAAGCCGTCGATAAGTGACACAAAACCGTACGTCTCGAGATCCGATTCACAAGTACATAAAAACCAACGGAGGAGAACAGGACTAAATTTCCGCGACAAGCATCTCAGGTGCCTACCACATGAGTCGGACATGACGCGGACAGCTTTTTCGCGACCGAAGACACGTCGAGAGTCGAGAGTCGAGACATTACTAGTATTCGACTCTCAAACTCAAAGTTTTACACTAAACACCCTACCGCCCTGGCACGCGCGATCGGGTTCTACATGAAGAGTCGCAATTTAACGGCGCCGTTTACTCCCTCGTTATAGGATGTCCGCCATACCTCATGCCTAAGGCTGACTCCTTCGAAATGCTCCTCAGTGTCAGCAATTCGCGAATCCCAGTGGCTTTATCCATCGATTTATGGACAATGTTGTGCCCCTTGGGAGACTTTTCCAAGAGATGCCCCAGGGGCCAATGCCATCTAGAGCGCACAGAAACAGGCTCACGCTCTCCCCGCTTTACGCTCCATCTTGCGCTTCGGGCATCCCTGATATACGATGACTATGCAGACGCGTTCGTCGTCATACGGACATTAGATTCGTTCGGTTTCAACAAATCCCCAGGTGCGAGGCGACCCTCCCTTACTGATAGACAAGTATACGCTCGTGCGGGTGGTGCAAAAGGTACTGTTTCGGTTAGCCATTCCGAAAGGTTGTACACTGCCGCGGCGAGAGCGATCGTGAGGGGAAGAAGATAGGGGTGCCCGCGGGCGTTGGGGGAGATCTGGAGTAGGGGCGGGGAACGTGGCGATATTACCGTTTGTTGTCGAGGATAATCACCAGCGGAGATGGGGTGGGATCGGGTTCACACATTCCTTTGTTCATACCTTCGTTTCATCAGGTTGAGCCCGACTATCGCCTTCAACGACAACGTGACCGCGATTCGATCGAGAATGATCCGAGTCTGCAGGTCGAAGCTTCTCTTGGAACAATCCGAGTCGGAGAACGAAGCGAACGCTGCGATAAGCGTCCGTGCTCATGCTGCGTTTCCTCCGGTTCGCCCATCCCATTCCTTCTCACCACCAGCAACCATGAGCCAAGAGCCACTTCATTTTCGTGTCCCAGAGGTCAAGTTTCGCGTCCTCGTCATTGGTCGGGCAAATGCAGGGAAAACGTCCATTTTACAGAGAGTCTGCGAAACGACGGAGAGTCCGAAAATATACAGGGTTAGCGGTGGTTGCCGTGCAGAGGTTCGTGTAAATTGTCTAGTTCCGAGCGGTTCCGACCTTATTGTTTCATTAGATCCATCTCGATCCCAATACTGAGGTTAGTCAACAGTCTGAAACCATGACGGCAGTTGTGTGACTGCCCCTCTACAAGCGTGGCGACCACAATATCGAGGATGAGCTCGTGTTCACCAATCATGAAGGTTATGTTTTCCATGATTCGTGTGGTTTCGAGGCCGGCCATGAAGACGAGCTACGAATTGTGCAAGAATTCGTGCGCAAGAAGACGACTGCACGGCAATTACAGGACAGATTACATGCGATCTGGTTTGTTACGTGGTTCCTCAGGGTATGCGAGCTAAAATATAGTTTTTAGGTACTGCATTCCAATGGAGAATGATCGCCCTGTCCTCGACATGAAATTTTTTCATGTTATCTGTCCAGACAAAAATGGTATGTATCGTGTTGTACAGTATACGAGTCAAACTCAACATATTCTGCAAAGTACCTGTAATTGCAGTATTCACCAAGTACGACCAATTCAAACGTGATGTCAAGATCAAATTGGCACCGAGGTTTGGGGGAAATGCTAGTCGGGTCCTGAAAGATGTGAATGATGCTGAGGCAGAGAAGATTTTTCAGGACCAATACTGGAATGTGATAAAGGATGGTTCACCAAGATATGTTAGGTTGCAAAGTAAGATTTGTTGTTATGTTGCATTTTCTTGGTTGGTTTATTGTATCTTTCAGGAATGCACAAAGTTGGTGAACCCTGTGATGCCTTGATTACAGAAACAGCAAATGCTTTGAATACTGAGGTAGTAACACTGATGCTACTTGCTGTTCAAAGAGGAAATCTCAAGACAAGTGTGAAGGCAGCCTTGAAGAGGTAAGTGCAAGTCAAATGATGGATAAAAGCTTGACAAGTTGCAGGACAAGTCTTGATGGTGATGGAATGACTGTGGTTGACTCATGCACAAAATACTTTCCACATTTATGGGTATGTCAAAATCCTAGTTGCTGTGATAATGTCTATCTGATAGAGCATATCAGTGGCTGGTGGGGCTTTCACTCCATAATTAACAAGTTAAAGCTAACAGTATTTCTGGGACATGCTATGCATATAATCTGTACAATGATATTAGTCAGTGAGTAAAATGATATTTTTGCAATGGGTGGAATTATAATAAAGTCTGTTGTGATGTCTTATTTTCAGAAAGTGATGTAATATTTTGTAATGGCTGTGATTCCAACACTCATGGATTCTGTCCCATTCTATTCTCCAGGAAGTGGGTGATATCAATATCATGTATTGGCTATGATTCCAATGCTCATGGGTTCTATGCCATTGCTATTCTCTAGGAAGTGAGTGATATAATGTGATGGCTGTGATTCCAATGCTCATGAATTTGTTCACATTCCTACTCCCCAGGAAGTGAGTAATATCATATGAAGGCTGTGATTTCAATGCTCATAAATCCTCTGCCATTCCTGTTCTCCAGGAAGTGAGTGATATAATGTGATCATCATGGTTGTGATTCCAATGCTCATGGATCCTGTGCCATTTCTGTTGTCTAGGAGGTGAGTGATGTCATGATGGGTGTGATTCCAGGGCTCATGGATTCTGTGTCATTCCTACACTCCAGGTTGTGAGTGATATAATATGATGGCTGAAATTCTAATGCTCATGGGTTCTGTCCCACTCCTGCTGTCCAGTTTGTAAGTAATATCATGTAATGGCTGTGATTCCAGGGCTCATGGATTCTGTCCCATCCCTGCTATCCAGGTTGTGAGTGATGTCATGTGATGGCTGTGATTCTAATGCTCATGAAATTTGGTCCCATTTCTGCTCTCCAGAGAGTAAATGATTTCATGTGATGCCTATCACTCTAATGCTCATGGATTGTATCCTATTGCTGCTCTCCAGTCTGTAAGTGATACCATGTACCGGTTGTGATTCCAATGCTCATGGATGCTATGCCATTCCTACTCTCCAGCTTGTGAGTGATATCATGTGATGGCTGTGATTCCAGTGCTAAAGGATTCTGTACCATTCTTGCTCTCCAGAAAGTAAGTAACATCATGTGATGACTGTGATTCCAATGCCTCATGGATTCTGTGTCATTGTTGCCCTCCAGGCTGTGAGTCATACATATAAGGTGATGGCTGTGATTCCAATACTTATGGATTTTGTTCCATTTCTGCTCTCCAGTCTGTGAGTCATATCACATGATGGCTTTGATTTCAATACTCATGGATTCTGTGCCATTGCTACTCTTCAGCTGGTGAATGATATCATGTGATGGTGGTGGCTGTGATTCCTATGCTCATGGATTCTGTCCCATTGCTGCTCTCCAGTCTGTGAGTGATGCTGTGTAATGGCTGTGATTCCAATGCTCATGGATTCTGTCCCATTCCTACTCTTTAGAGAGTGAGTGATATTATTTGATGGCTGTGATTCTGAGGCTCATAGATTCTGTACCACTCCTGCTCTCCAGTCTGTGAGTGCCATCATGTAATGGCTGTGATTCCAATGCTCATTAATTCTATACCATTACTGCTCTCCAGAGAGTAAGTGATATCATATAATGACTGTGATTCCAAGGCTCATGGATTCTGTGTTATTGCTGCTCTTCAGAGAGTGAGTGATATCATGTGATGTTTGTGTTTTCAATTTTCCAATCTTATATTCAACAGCAACTTGTTGTTCACCAGCTGGGTTCACTACTTGGCAAGGTATTTCAGTTACTCTCAATACTACTTTTTATTTATTTATATATGTATTAGAATGGTTTGGATATTCTGGACAAGCATCATGCAGCACATCATATTTTGATCAGTATGGGAAACATTGTTTAATTTGCCTTTGACTCATTTATCTGTAGTTTCAGCCTTGCTCTTAGAATGTGCAACTGTTCTATATCTGTCTACTGATGCTCCTTTGGATGCTGTTTTATATCAAGCATACTCTAGGTTGGATGGCTTGTATGATGCTCTTGCAGCAGAATTCCCTTCTTCCTATCACCATTATACCACAAGTGACTATTTTGTCTTCACTTTGGAACATAGGCTTGGTATGTCTTTCAGTTTTTTCTCTCATCTCATGTTTTAATACATCTTTAGCCACATCTAGTGTCTAGCAATGCCAAACTAGTTTTGAAATCTCAATATTTCACCTTAACTGTACAATATATGCAAAGCCTTCAAACTAAAATGTCACCTCCACCCCATTTGTCTATTATCAGATCACCTTCAGCAGCTTGTCTCATTCCTGATTGTATGCAATCCATTTGTTGTAGTTGGGTAGTTTGTTGTGAAACAGGGATGCACCCTCCACCCTTGACGTGTTGGACACGCAATGTGCACTCGTCCCTCTTCCTGATCGTGTCAGTTCTCTGTGTGGATGACGTAGTGATAACTTTCATCGGTTTTTGCCCCTCGGACACGGCGGCACGGCACCCCATCCAATCACAACCAATGTCAATCAAAGGTAGTATGGGAGAAATGTGAGCCAGGGGGGGATTGATTGCGTATTTGGAGAACCAAAGCCGCTGTAGTAACTACTTCATACAGCATGTGGTAGGTTCCCACTGAATTGTCAAGTTTGTAGGTGTGTCTCGTATGACACCCGACGATCTGAGGAAATCGATCGAAATCCTGAAGAACACGACGATGTACGAAACAACAACGGACTCATTCCGGTGCTTTGGCTCTCAACTTCGGTTTCTCACTTCCAATACGCATCAGCCGCCCCTCGATGCTAGTATATACAGAACGGTAAAGACAAGCTGAAGATTGCTACAACGCAAAGAGGTCATTCGCCACAACGAGAGAGTTCAAGAATCCAGTATCCCACTCAGGGTCGTCCAGAGCCCGAGACGTACTCTGCCCCGTGGCTGACAACTTGTACCTCAAGAAGTCCCGCGTCGACTCCGCTACGAGGCGAGCTTCGGGACGGTGTGCCCACAGGCTCTCGATAAACGTCCACATGTCGTTGTCCAACCCAAGCTCGTGGACCCGCGCTTCGGTGGGGCGTTGGGGTCTACGACCACTCAGCAACGCCTGGCTGCGCACAGTTGGGTTGTTCCCTTGGAAAGGTGGCCCACCGGTATATACCTGCGAGGGGACACATCAGCAGTCTCCCGTGACAGCGAGCGTGGCCATTTACCTCGAACGTGATGCAACCAAACGCAAACATATCGCATCGCCGTCGATCAAGCCGCGCAAGGACAGCCGCGCCGTTCGGATCCTCCGAAACCGAAATGAGTTCAGGTGCCATGTATCCTGCAGTACCGTAGATACCCTGAACGGTCGTGGCCACAGAAACCTGCGTATCATGAACAGTAGCAAGGCCAAAGTCTGCAAGACATGCTCGCTCTGAAGCAGTGACAAAGATGTTCAGCTGCATAGATGCTGTGAGCGTCTATACCAGATGACAGCGCTCGGGGATGCTTACGCTTTTGAGGTCTCCATGGACAATGGTGGGTTGCATGGCATGCAGATACTCCAACCCGGTTGCAATGTCAAGTAACTGCTGAAGGTTGGTGATCATGTGTTTCTTTAGCCGACAGGACGTACCAAAGGCAAACGTGGCACGTCCGGATTATGGGATAGGTAAACGGATAAGTTCCCGTCCACCATCCACGGAGAAACCAGGCAAGTTCTCGGTACGCCACCATCGTCAATGTTGGTGATGCCGTAAAATGGAAGACAGTTCCTGTGATGTACATTTCTCCAGACGACAGCCTCCTGGCAGAAATCCTGGTTACATCAAACTTATCAGCAAATTGCTCCATTGTAAGGGGGTGCCTTGCCTTCAAATAAATATCAGCCGTGCGGCCTGCTGTCTGCAGCTCCTTCAAAGCAACAACTCTCCCGGACAGTTCTCCACGGAATATTGCACCAAAGCCACCTCGGTCGCCAGTACTAACGACTTGATCGACTCCGGTGACGTTCAATGATTGAGGATATAGACGAGACTTCCTAGATAACCTAACAACCGCGTCCAAAAATCGGCGTTTGTACCATCCATCGAGGTGGTCGGATTTTAGATCTATCAGCTGCACGTAGTGTCAACTTTATCAAGATATTGATACAAAGGTGTAGTCTCGCCTCTTGTAGCAAATCCAGGATCGCCTGCGCCTGGTTATCTCTCATGGCGTAGAATGATTGTACATGACTCTGGTCAGTGGAATAGATGATCAAC
>JBBPSC010000474.1:0-17626 GCA_038093395.1 Baorangia bicolor
GCTGACTAAGCAGCTTTGCACTGAAAACGACTAAGTCCATGAATCAGTAAGTAGAGCGTTCACGATAAGATAGACGATTAGATCCTGTGGATCACGTGACGCGATAAGATAAGATAAGATCGAAAAAGTGAGCATGTGAAGGGTGAAAAATATAGACCCGTAACAATAGCCTGCATTGCTCTTGAACATTGCAAGTCCGGTATGCTTACCCACAGTCCTACACCTCCTGAACACTTCATTGAAGTGTATCAGGGAGTCCATTCCTTCTTAAACTCAGTCCTCATACAGGGTAGCTTGGCTCATGCACAGTTTACTGAGTATTGTAGTCTGATTATCTCTTGTAGTACAACACTTTTGGGCAGGGATTATGTCGAGAATGGCAATGATGATTTTTAGATAGTCGATAAAATGTTATCAATGACAAATCTGATATCAGATCCCCATAAAGTCAAGAATATATCTTATCTGACTGATCCACCAATCAGAAGACATTTACCCACGGAACGTAACATACTTAGCTGGAGAAATTTACCGTGGCTGTGTCGGCCGACTTCCTTTTTCGGGTGAAGGAAGACGAATCCGGGCGAACCCGAGAGCAGCACCGCACATCCGAAACGGGAGGACGGCTTGTCGCGCGAGAAACGAGAAAACAATGAAAGACACGATTGAATTAACAACGACGACGACGTGATATAAGATACAACGTGCGTGTGTGTGCGAGAGAGACATTAGCAGTCCCAGGTAGGTAAGTCGGGGACGAGCGTGGTGTGGTGTAGTAGTGAGAAGGTATGTGCAGAGTCCACCGCTGATAGGTACGTCACAGCGCGGGCAGTTAGGTATTAAAACATGGGAGACCCAGGACATAGAAGGCGCGCTGCGCATGCGGCACGTCATAGGCAGGTATGGGAAGATGAAGACGTGCGATGATATATGTGCGGGTGAAAGCGTGTACTATGTGGGCAACGTTAGTGATGGCGACGACGGACGAAGTCGAAGGAGGACGTTCAGACGGTGACGGTGGAGTTCCTTGGCAACCGAAAGAGTGATCTCTTCGGCCGCTCTATGCTCTCGCCACGTGCAACGCGGGCCTCGTTGATGGCCTTGAGGAGTGGGGTGACTCCTCGCTTGGCCTCGGGGTAGGCTTCGAGAAACTGCACCTCGTCTGACTCGTATCTATTGAACCTGAGTGAGTGGGGCATGGTCTGATGATGCTGCAAAGCCCAAAGCGTACTCACACCTCAAGAAATTCCTTGGCGATGATCGAGCGGTTGTGGTGTTTCATCGCAAACTTTCGACGATTCGCGCCCTTGGTCCACTCCTTTGGCCAATCCTTGAGAGGAGTTTCCAGTCCGAGTTCGGGCGCGCCACTGACCCAATGCCTAACCACATCCTTCCAGGCCTCTGATCTTGCCGTGCGGACGTTGGGGATATGCAATCCCGGCGTTGGGGTGTCGTCCATGACGGAAGTGTTGAGTTGAGTTGCGTGCGGATCAGTTTGGCGGCGACTCGGAGGTGGCAAGGTGGTGGTTGTGCGCACGGGAGCAGAGGTCTTGCGAGCCGGGATCCTGAGCATCAACGGCCTGGATGCTCGGATTTCGGGTTGGAGGGTAGGTACTAAGCAGTGGCGTCAGCGCGCACGAAGTTGGTGAAGTGGGTGGGCTTACGGCTATCGTTGGCGGACACGCCGACAATCTCCATCAGGGCTTGAACGGAGTTGGCGATATTGCCCACGTCTGCTCGCAGTTCTCGTATGTCGCCTGTGACTGACGAATGGACCATCCGCAGCTCCTCGGTTGACATTGGCTGCACGAGGGCAGCCTCTCCTGCCAGGGACTGGTTAGCTTCCTGTTGGATTGGGGCCAAGGCGTCACTGTAGTCATTTTCATACGCATACAGCTCGTCGAGGAGGTAACGAATGAGAGTGTCGCGCTGCGATGATCCAGGTGAGACGTACGTTGAGCACTGGAGAAAAAGAAGTTGAGACACGTACATGCTCTTGTTCTGCCCATCCTCCCCACCAGCGAACCTTCGCCAATGTCCAACGCTGGCCAACGGGAGCGAACATGAAACGGTATTGAGCTGCTCCACGACGGAAGCAGTGGGTTGAAAATGAGCCGGGAATCCCAGCACCTTCGACCGACTCGTTGATCCATTTCTGGACGGTGTCGTGGGAGAGTGGTTCGCGAGGGTGTACGATACCATTAGCACCCATCACGGGAAATACACAGTCGTCGGGCGAAAGCGCACGCTCATAGTGGGCAAACTCAAGCCACTTCAACCATATCAGAAGCCAAAGGAAGGCATCCGTGGCTGGTAGGTCAGTTTGTGGGTAGATGCGATAGCGATTACCTGCAACGCGCGGGATTCTATTCATTAGCGGAGCCCTGGCTGATAGCTGACAACAAATCACGCACAGCGAAGCTCTTGCTCCATCAAGCCCTTGTCGACCTTCCTTTGCCATCCCTTGCGATTTGTAAGGGAGATCTCGAACGCTATCGTGCGGTCGCTCAACAACAACTCCTCGCCAGCAAGATACTTCGCCAGTACGTGATCAACACTGGCCTGATTGAAGATCGTGATGTGCCGCCTACGCAGCTTTACGAGCTCGAAGCACCTGCAATACAAGGACCTCAGCATAGCACAATTATCCCTGGCAAGCGACCAAGAACTTTCCTAGTCCACAAGGTCCATGCCGTGGCACCAAACGCGATTTGTTCCAGATGGCGCGTAACAAGTGTCCTTCGCTTGATGTACTCACGGAGTGTTGGCGGCCGCTCTCCAGATAACGTGCATCGCAGCCACTTGAGGGCTTCTTCAAGCTCAGGACATGCCTCTCGCGACCAATCAAGCATCCGGGCCATGTAGTCCTTTGACATCGGCAGTGAGTGCTTCCGATCACCTTCTTCAGAGCTTGCCTTGTGTTTCAGTGAGCTGACGATGTCTGTCACCTCCGCAGAGTTGACCGGATTTCCCTCCCATCGCTGCCTGATGTCATTGAAGCGCCATGGCCCACGGTAAGTGTCACCGTCGCTGTATACAAGTTTCAGGGCAGCGGTTACAAGGCAGCGACTTGCATTGACTCACGCGTTCTCCCACAGGTCCTTGAATGCAGCACGTATGCCTTCCACCGTCCCTTGGCTCAGATTTTGGTGAAACCCTTTGTATATGAGGAATAGGGCCAGTGCTTTGTCGGATGTCTTGTTCGGGATGCGGTCAAACGCGTTTGGGAATTCTGGATCCAAGTATGGATCGTCTTCCTTTTCTTCGACACAATCAGGGGCTGACTCTTCGTTTGAGTTCGTCTTGGTGCAGAAATGTTCTGCAAGCCATTGCTGACCCCGTTTCACATGGCCGGCATAGCACCTCCTCGTCTTCTTTGCTCGAAGGTGAGCTTCCTTTCCAGATTCCTTGAGTCGACTGATAGTTTTGAGTGAAGTGTCGGTGGTGGATGCAGTAGAGGACCGTGCTTTCTGAGGCCTTTTCTTAGGAGACTCAGGCAGCTGTGGAGCTTTGAGCTTCACAGACTCTCTCGCTCGTCCCATGGTCAGAAGAGGTAGCCCATCAATGGGAGTCACGGGGATTGTGGTGGTTCATGCCCAGGAACTGACTACTCGTCCACTGGCATCGGGCGGCCAATTTATTTGTCAGTGCTACCTACGGACTTACTCCCAGATCTCGACCATTGCCGTCATTCACTTTGTGTTGGATGCAGGGCTACATGTATTGAAAAATCACCGGCTATGAATTCTACAGTCCTACCCAGGCTATCACGCAATGATCTCGATGTCAGAACCTGTCTCCACTGCTTGTGCCAACTCCTCGTCCGAGTCTCCAGTTAGATCAATCACGGCTGAACAATCCACCATAGAGTGACCTGCGACATGCAGCTGGTCGTGTGCAGTGCTGATTTTTGCCCGTGTCTGTACTTCGTGACCACATACTTGCGTCTGGATCCGACTGTGTCAATGACATCGGTCCACGAAGTCGACCAACTTACCTCAGTACCTTTGCTTCCGAGTTTATGCTCAGTGATGTCGGGCAATCCTGAGGCTTTGGCGTACTCAACCACGCAAGCAGGGACCGTGAAATACATTGAGTCTTGGTTTTTCGACCCACCCGATGCTGACACAGCAGACCGGACGACATCTGCAAACTGCTGTGCATCATACCGTAGCTTGATGACGTCGAGCTTGGATCCAGGTGTATTGGCCACTGTCCAGCGGTGAATAGGTTTGGTGATGGGCCGCCGATAGACTGTTGTGTCACGAAGCTGCTTGGGAAGCTGTTTGGTGTGGTCAGTGAAAAATATGAAAATGTTGTGGTTGGGGGACACCTACCTTGCACATCTGTCGTAACGCAGCACCTTCCCAAACTGTGGTGCGCATCTTGATAATAAGAGCCTCGTGCTCAAGCCCAAAATGGTGTTCACAGAAGGTGGCGAGAGCAGCAAGACATGGCTGGCTTGACTCGATCTCATAGACTGCAGGTATCTTACTGCCGCCATTTACTGAAAAAATTGTCAGTGGAGAGAAATAATATTCCAAATCTTCGTAGCTCGGGAACATGTCCGGTACCATGCTGGCAAGTTTCTGATACCGTCGGCCCAGGAAACCGTCGGGATCTGAGTTCAGGATGCGTCGAAGATCACAGCGCCAATGCACAAGAAATTGCATCAGCGCCGGCATCTCCATGGTGGCAAAGGCATCTGACAAGGCTGTTCCGAGCCTGTAGCAGGTCAGAGCATGAGCAATGTTGATCCCACAGCCCGGGAGGCCATCCTGTGTGTCATCGTCAACATGGATGCTGACGTTGTGAACAGGGACTTACACTGTGGTCACCGCCGACGAGAAGTGCAACCAGGACACGCTCAGCGTGTGTTAGTCCTAGACGGGTAGAGACTAGTTTGTTGCTGTAGATCTCGATGTTGTCGAAGTGGCCAGGGTTGTCAGGGCTTCAGAACACGATGTTTGTGAGCATATGGAGGGTAAGGACAATCATGATGGCTCCTACCAGCGTGCAACACAGGTGGAACCGAAAACAAGGGCATCCACGTCTGTTGTCAGGACGATGTCAATGAGGCTGCGCTGACTTAGGACCGCGAGCTCAGCTTCAGCTTCAGCTGGAGCCTTTGTGATGCTCAGTTCGACTCAGTATGATAGAGATCACCCTTCGTACCTCATGCCATTGAAATCCGAATGCATCGAGCAATTCGTGAAACCGGTGGGTGAGCCAGTGTGATTTCCCTCGAACCTGTTTACCCCGCTTCACCTGTGGCCGCTTGGGCCCATCGAATACAAAGACGGCGTGGACCGGCATTGCCAAAATGGCTGCAAGTCGGTAAAAGAGCGTACGAAGCTCTGGATTCTGGCCAGCACCGGCATGGTGGTACCGGAAAACAGGACACACGGAGTGCATCCAAGTACTACATGCGAGTAACTGTAAGAATAAACAATTATCAGAGTAGTCGTGTAGTACTCGTACCTTGCATCCACACCGATCTTTAGCAACTTCAAGTTGCCAGGCACTGACCCGGGTTGAAAACCTTCATTAATGGCGAATTCCAGGAGTGAGCGTTTCTCCGCTGCGTGAGACAGGATCTGTTGCATGATCAGCATAAGGGCAAATAGAAAAAAATGAATACTTAGACTCACGGGCCACAATCCATTCACGCCCATGATGATTGAACTTGATGGATGTCAATGGCAGAAAAGGGGCAGGTGGTCAGAACAGTATGACGTACCGTATGATCGGCCACACAGCCACACAGCCGCAGCCAGTCGTCTTCCTCCCTGTGAAAGTCTTGACGAAAACCTGCATACACAGAGATGGAACACGAAGTAGTGAGAGCTGGTGATGGTTATCAGGATGAATCGATGTGTCAGCCCCTACCATAATTTTGAGCGTCCCCTGCCTCGCTTTCACTTCTTGAGGTGCCATTGGTAGTCAAAGCCTGTCGGATGGCCGATGTGCCACTCAAGTATGTGGGCAATGAGCGTGTCGCTGAATTGAATAATTGCAGTGAGTGGGAGGCAGCATGCTGGATGGTGGGCTTACCTAATTCATCCCGATCGGGAAGTCATTGTGTTGGGCAGTCGCAGCTGGTGGGTTGCTCGGCAGGTGGTGAGGCAATGGGAACAGAATCGGAACAAGCAAAAAAAAAAAAAGTATAGTATAAGTGTTGTTGGAATAAAATCCTTGTGGACAGGGGAAAAATGGGAAGGGAAAACTCAATGTTGTATAGATTGAGAGGTTGAATAAGTTGTAAAGTGGTGTAAAGTGAAAATTTGGCGGTGTAAAGTGGGTGTAAAGTGGGTTGAGTGGGAGAGCGCAAAGTTTACGGTAAATTTGTAATTTCTTGGTAAATTCAGCAGTCTGTGTGTCGCTTTCATCCATTGTCTTCCGCCTCAACGCTCATATGTTTGTCACCTCCATTGTCCCATCTCCTCACTTTACACACTCCAGGAGTCTCAAGTGATCCTTTCTGGCCAGAAGAACTACACTTTTTATCTCCAGGCCGAGTTCATACTGAAGCCGAACTCTTTCTCCAAGTTATTGCCCATTGCTCTGCCAGTGAGTCAGTTCATTCTCAACAGCATTAATGGTCCCAGCATTGTATTCTAGTTCATTTCCCCAAGCACTGGTATTTCCCTCCCCTTGCTTTTTCACACCGATTCACCGCTCAATTTATGGTTCAAAGTCTGTTGGCAACCCGGGTGGTTTGATTCACATCGTCTTCCATGACTCGGCCCAGAGAAGGGCCCAGAGGCTGCGCAACAACTACTTACGGCGACTCAAATGGTTGTCAGCTTCTGGCTATTCCATGACAGTTCCAGTCATCGGTGTCTTATTCAAGAGCGAGGTAGAGCGAGAGCTGAACCGCACCGGCGACAACTCTGGTCAATACACTCAAAAGAATCTGAAGGGGGACAACAACGTCAAGCAGATGGTAACCACCGGTCTGAAGGGGTCTTATATCAATATCTCTCAGATGTCGGTCTGTGTGGGGCAACGGAGTGTGGAAGGATGCCGTATACCGTTCAGATTCTGTCATCAGACACTGCCACACTTTACGAAGGACGACTTCAGTCCTGTAGCAAGAGGGTTCGTGGAGAACTCATACTTGAGACTCAGAGGGCCAACACCTCCGAGTCAAGAGTATGCCTTCTACACCATGGCTATTCGAGAGGGATTCAAGTGATTGATATGGCCACGGTCAAGATGGCCGAGACTGGTGTCTTGTCAAGGTGTTGGAGGATGTCATGGTTCGCTATGACGGTACCGTGCGGAACCCCCTTGGAGACCTCATTCAATTCATCTATGGTGAAGATGGGATGGACAGTGTGTTCATCGAGCAGCAGAAGATCAACACGTTCGGGATGTTGGACAAGGAGTTCAAGCACAACTACCGGGTGGAGAGATTGCCGATGGCCGGGTCTTGCAAACGTTCGTATTCCACGCACGCGGACGGTCTCCCTAACACGGTCTCCCACCACATTCTTTTCTTTTCAGCGTTTCTTTTTTTTTTGTTTCAGTTCTTATCTTCAGTTCTTGTCGTGCCTCCCCCCTCGGTGTCACCATGTTCACCACGCCGTGTATGTTGCCCGGCGCAGACGGCCTCCCCACCGCATTCATCACGCCGTCGACGACCTCCAGTTCCGAACGCTCGCTTTCCCCCCCCCCGTCGGTGGCGGTGCGAAATCCGGGATTCTCCGAAGTGAGACCCATATACGAGTTTACTGCACAGCATTGTAAATTTCCCCAGCTATAGATACATAAGCTACGAAATCTCAACCGAACGGTTAGTTCATTTCAGCTGCTTTACAGATGCGGCCCTACGTCCCTCCCGTCACTGGCACACGAACGTACGTGAACGGGGCCGCTTAAATGGAGAAATCCCACAATTTGGTGCTGGATCTCTCACAGACCCCATACTTCCATACCACCGCATGGCTTGGACCATGCATCAGTGAAACCGACTTCCTACAAACATCTTTGTAGAGACTTTACATCATGAAATTGACGGCATTTCCATTCAAATATGTGACAAACCGTGTTTACCGTTCCACAGATGTGGGTTATGAGGACGTTGACTGTATATCTATCAGTCTTTTGTTACTTGGGGAGGGCTGACTGAGGTCGGCAAGAACCTTAAGTGAGTTGTGTTGTTTGTGCATACTAGTACTGCCATTCATACAGATCTTTTTTTTCCATCGTCGCTACAGCTGCCCTGGCGTCGAGGGTTTTTTCTTCTACCACGATGTCTATATCCACGGGTGTTCTATTTTGCCGATGTCATCCCTCCCGGGTGGTCCCGCTCAGGGGCCAGGCAAACGACTCATAAAATGCTGCACTAGCACTCCATCACTATCGACGTATCACCTAATCCCCGTGTTTTCATTCCTCTGAACATGGCATCCAAGCAAACCCCCCCTTTCCGTGCTGAGCATGTCGGCTCCTTGCTCCGTCCAGACTACCTCCTCGAAGCACGGAGGAAGTTTGACACGAAAGAGGTCAGTCAGGAGCAACTACGGGAGATCGGAGATCGGGCTATCGTAGAGGCGATCAACATCCAGCGGGAGGTCGGCATCAAGGGCATCACGGATGGTGAATACAGGTCGGTGAGCAGAGTACATGACCAAACACTGTGTTGACATCCCGTCTAGGCGACACATGTATGTAGCGTTGTGATGGAATAATAGGTGGCTAATCATGTGAATAACAAGGTTCTGCGATGGATTCTTTGAGTATCTAGAAGGCTTTGAAGGTGCGACTGTCTCGCAGTAAGTTAGAACGGGGCCAAAGCTGATGTCTTTCAAAGAGGTTCACAATCCACCTTTGGAAATTTTCAAGGTAATTTGCTATAGACCATCCATTCGAAATGGCTTGGACTATACCTTATCACATGACAGCTCTACGTTCCCGATGCACACGCTTTCGCTGCCAGCGGTTAGTGGTCATTCACGGGTCACGGAAAAGCCTAACCAAGCCTGTAGCTACGATGCTATGCACCGGAAAGATCAGATACATCAAATCCGGCTATATTCCCCAATTCGAAGCACTCAAGGGGCTCGTCCACCCTGACGAAGTCAAAAATATCAAGTTGACCATGGCAGCCCCTGAGTGGTTCCACCTACGCCACGGTGCGCGCTCCTTCCTTCCCTAGTCCTCCGGTGGCACGTCACTCCAACTCACGGAACCATCAGGAGAGCACGCGTTCGCGTCTGGAGTGTACACCGACCGCGAAGCATACTTCAATGACATCGCCGCCGCATACCGGCAAGAGCTGGAGGTCCTGTACGCCGCCGGCTGTCGCAACGTCCAAATCGATGACCCGATTCTCGCCTACTTTTGCGACGTCTCGATGCTCAAGGGACTGAGAGGTGAAGGCACGGACCCCAACACCCTCCTCGATGCGTACATCCGGTTGTACAATAACTGTCTCGCGACGCGTCCGCGAGACATGAGGGTCAGTCTACACCTCTGTCGAGGAAACTTTAGGCACTCGATCCATTTCTCGGAGGGGGGTTATGATGCGATCGCGGTGAAGCTGTTCAATGACGTGGACGTGGACTGTTATTACCTTGAGTATGACACCGAGCGTGCTGGTGTGTCCCCCCCCCCCTCTCTTTTTTTTGGCGCGGCTGATTGCAACGTGCAGGCACATTCGAACCCCTGAGGCATCTTCCCAAGCACAAAACGCTCGTCTTGGGTCTCATTACCAGTAAATTCCCAGAGCTCGAAGACAAGGCGCTTCTCAGGGAACGCGTGTTCGAAGCTGCACGGATCGTGGCAAGCGGTACGGGAGAGACCGTGGACGAGGCGTTGCAGCACATCTGCGTCTCTCCTCAGTGTGGTTTCGCGTCGCATGAAGAGGGCAACTTGCTCACGGCGAGCGACATGAAGCAAAAGTTGCAGCTCGTCAAGGATCTTGCTACCAGCATCTGGACGGATGCGTGATCGAAGTGGAAGCGAAAAAGTACTAGCCACTCTATATCCCTCTGGAAATCGATGTATACCTTATGAAAGTTTTACGCTCAAACCTTCGAGCCGTATGTAACAAATGTATGAATCCCACACATGGCATCGCAGTCGAGTGTCGTCCATCTAAAGAGGTCGCGTCATACACTACGGCCGAAAACCCAGAACGTTGCCAGCAAAAAACTCCTCCAGCGATTCGCTCGTCGTCAATTCGTGAAACCAAACCACAAGCTTCCTCGAGGGCGCAACGCTTTCATCCCCGGCTCCCTCCTCGCTCTCAGCAAATCATCATACTCCTCGTCACCCCCTCCTCCGTGCCACTATCCCTCATCCGTCTCGCCTCCCTGCTCCCCGTTGATACCTTCCTCAACCTTGCCTCCTTGGACGACTTGAGCAATCATTGTGATCGATCACCTGTGTGATCGTGATCACCGGAACGTACGGGTGGTGGACGAGGTACAGGGAGTAGGCGGCCTCGACAACACCGCGCCGAGAGCCTCTCTTAACCGATCCCCCGAATGGTTTGGGAGTCGTCGCCGGCTCACGCTCGCCCGGTCACTCGGGCGCCAAACTACGCTGCCTCGAAGGACTCGGTGTCCGCTGTTCGGACGCCCTTGTCCCCGCACCGTAAACGCAAGTTCTCAGGTCGCAGCGCGTACCCCTTGGACAGCAACCTCACCGGTGTCTTCCCCGAAGGTGTTCGCTCCAACGACAACTCCGACCCGACTCCGAGGCCAACGTCTCCCCGTTGCTGTCCCCGTCGGGCGTCGTGGTCGCCCGTACCGGGAGCGGAGGGGTTTTCTTCTGCACGAGGGATCTACTTTGTGTGTGAGGTTCGAGCGGGGCAGCGTTTGCCCCGATGTGTCTTGCTCCTCCAGTGCTCCCTCCATTAATGAAACGGACGAGGTCTGGACCCGGAACAGCTGGGTTATCCGATACATGCCACCACCTCTTTGTCGAGATCCGTGAGCGAACCCAGGTTGTCGATGACGAGATCGGCATATGCGACCTTCGAAGTGATCGAAAGCTGCGAGTTGAGTCGGGAAGATGCATCAGCACGAGTAGACTTGTCCCGGGCCATGAGACGTTGAGGTTGCAGTTCCGGGGAGCTAGCGATAACAGGTTGTGAAGCAGTATACGAGATGAGAGTAAAAGCACGACGTACCAGTACACCACAATGACCCTACCCATCCACTTCCACAGGCTTCAATCAACAACGGAACGTCCACCATGACAATCTTTTCACCTCTCAGCCAAGCCTTGAGAATGCCCCAAAGGATTGCTCGTGTCACGGCGGGGTGTACGATCCCATTCAGAATTTTCCGCTGCTTCTCGTCATTGAAATGATGCTGCCGAGCTTCTTCCGGTCGATACACCAGTCTCGCTCATCTGAATCTATGCCCGAGCTTGAAAGGGTCAGGTTCACGGAAGAGGGTGAGAGTACAGCCTTCTTGAAAGCCTTGACGATTTGTTTGTGTCCGCGAGTGCCAGGCTCGACAACTCGTCTTGCAGTTAGGTCTGCGTCGATGATTGGGATGTCATGAGAAGCAAGGAACGGCGACGATTGATTTTCCGATTGCTATACAGCCTTTGAGACCGACAACAGGTTGAACGAAATAAGAGAGTGTGAGGATGTAGCAGAGTAAAAGCAATACCGAGCATCCAAGTAGTACCGTATCAGGTTGGTTTGGTAAGGGATGGGCCAATTACTAGTAAGTACTGCCGAAGCTTTCCTCCATACTATTACACCAAAATGTCTGAGCCACTGCTCACCAAACGGCTCCACATTTCTGGGCTCACGCCCTCAATAACACCAGCAGACCTTGAGCGCCGTTTGTCTTCATTCGGAAAGGTCAAGGCGATGGACGGCTTTGGCGCGCGCGATGCTCTCGGGGATCCAAGAAAATTCGGTTTCGTGACGATAGAAATCGGGGCAAAGGAGTTGACAAGATGTGAGTTTTATTTTCTGTTCTATGTTCGGATCACCGCATCCTACAGCAGGATTCTTGTATTCTAACACGTCTGAAATAGGTTTGAACGTGCTCAGTGGGTCGACGTGGAAAGGAGCCAAGCTTCGCATCGGCGAAGCGAAACTAGACTTCCGGGAACGGTGAGCGTGTTTCTTCGATCGACGTTGCGCATGCTCGAACAACACCACTACCCCAGACTCACCCAAATCAACTCCCGGCCACCGCGACCTGTTCGACCGAAACGAACGCGTGCCCATAATTATGGCCATCCTTCATCCACTCTTCCGCTGACTCCACTCTCTGCCACTGCTGCCGTATCCACTCCAGGATGGCTCGTGACCCCTTCCGGCCGTGTCGTTCGCCCGATGCGAATGAGACCTGAGCGGCCCTTGGGGCCGATGCGTAACGAATTCAGTGCTTCGAAGGTCAAAGGTGTGAATGGCAAGGTAAAGAAACGGGTCAAGCCACCCCCAGTACGAGCTCGCCGACGCCTCATAGACCCCACAAAGTGGGACTCGGCCTATCTCAAAGGCGTGTTTTTGGACACTGTTTCCGTGCCTTTACCCGCATCGAAAGATGCACTTGAACCCCCTAGTCCGGTGAAGCACGACATCATGGATGAAGAGGATGGAGAAGAAACGGAAGAAGATGGGACCGACAGTGACGCCTTCTCCAGCATTGTCCGGAAAGAGGTCAAACCGCCGCAGCCCGTCCCCCAGGAGCCCGCCTTTGAAGCCACCGAATCCATCGATGTACGTGACGAAGCGCATGCTGCGCTCGCAATGCTGGGTAATATGTTTGGAGGCAAGGAGGATTGGGATGGGAGAGAAAGTGTCGACGAGATGGAAGATATGGAGGACAACGAGGTGAGAGGGAAAGGGATGCGAGTGGATGAGGAGGATGACATCGAAATTGTGCCTCGCGAGTTTGGGGAAACTAAGAGAAGCAAAATCACCAAGAAGGACAAGAGTAAAGGTAAAGAAAAGGCGTTGGGAGAGGCTCTTCGTTTCGGCCGTGAGGATGAAGTGGAGGTGGAGGTGGCGCATGACAGTGATGTAGAAATGGAGGAGATCGGCCTGCCAGCCAGTATCGAAGTGTCGGCCCAAGGTGTGGAACCTGCCCCCCGAACGAACCTCAAGGCCCTGTTTGCACCGAGGGAAGAAGGTTTGTCGGATTTATTCCCTCTCTGTCTTATTGTTGAAGAATTCTTTTTATTCCCAGCATCCTTTTCTCTCCTCGATCACCTTGACCTTGACCTCGATCTTGAACTCGACGGCGACATTCTTGGAATCAGTGCACCCTCAGGTGCATCACAGGAAAATGACCATCTGTCTGAACCGATCTTACCAACACCCCACGTCGTACAGATCCCTGCCACAATGTCAACGACAAAAGTGACGCTTGATCCTTCACTCCCACTGCTTTTCCCTCCACTAGATTCACTCCCGCATCCGCGTCCTCCTCCCTCCAACTCCACGACTACGATCCACCGGTATGGCGCTCCAACGTGCTTCCTGTTCCCATCGACAACACGAATTCGGGGTTTGCATAACCTTCCGCCAAGTATTACCTTCACTCGTTCATCCCAAGATACTTCTGAATCCATTCGTGAAACATGGGAAAAAGACAAGTCTTCGTTGACACACGAGTGGAAGAAGGCGTGGCGGGAAGCCAGAGGAAGTAGGAGGGGGAGAGCAGGAGCTGGGGGTGAAGTTGGTGGCGGTTATTGAGCATGTGCCATCGGGCCGCCGAAGACGTGTACACGAGGTTGTGTACACAGTACACGTCGATGTGGCCGTCGGACTGCGCTTCGTCTTACCTGCTCAAGATCAGGGTTCCGGGGGCATTTTAACACCCTCTTGCAGACTTCAACCGCTTTAAGATCCGTTCATTGTCGATTATCCTTGGTATGACTTGCATTTTCTCATACTCGCGGCATACCAAGATGCTTCAACTCAGAGCTCCACCTATAAGCACACGCGGTTTTGATGTGCACAAGTCTTGGCTTACTTGATTATCGCTCGGCCGGACTATTGGATTCTCCGCATCGGCTTGATTTGTGCACCCTGCGGGCCCGCGACAGACTTGGAGCGTTTCCGTTGATCGGACGAGGTCGCAGATGAGAACAAATGTATAAATGGTACAATCCCGCGACGATGTCAAACCTCAGGTCATGACTGGGCCGTGAACGTTTGAACGTCTGAACCCCGTGAAATGTCAAGACGTTCTACAAACACTACACAGTCCATTCGTCTCGATTGTTCGTTTCAGTATATAAATATTGGAATAACTTTCTTCCTTCTCTTCCAGTGACTACTGCGGCTTGTGATCCACCGTCACGGTTTTGGTATCCAATCTACGCCCACAGCTCGCTTGCTTTCCGGCTCTGACCGATGACTCCACATCCCAGAAACATGCCACGGGCACAGTCGTTATGGCTAGGATGGGCCGCCCATCGAGCGAAATTGGAGGACCATTCTGGATTCTGGACCTCATGCTCTCTTGAATATATCTACCGGCCTTTTGTTACTCGGGAAAGGCTGACTGAGATCGGTAAGAACCTTGCGTGAGTTTTGCCATGCAGATCTTGGTTTCATCGCTACAGCTACGCTGATGTTCTGTTCTGCCGGGGTTATCTCTCTCGGGTGGTCCCGCTCGGGGCGCAGGCAAACGACTTATAAAATGCTGCACTAGCACTGACACCTATCACTATCGAGGTATCGTCCAATCCCCGTGTTCTAAATTCCTCACAACATGGCATCTAAGCAAGCCCCCCCTTTCCGTGCTGAGCATGTCGGCTCCTTGCTCCGTCCAGACTACCTCCTCGAAGCACGGAGGAAGTTTGACACGAAAGAGGTCAGTCAGGAGCAACTACGGGAGATCGAAGACCGGGCTATCATAGAGGCGATCGACATGCAGCGGGAAGTCGGCATCAAGGGCATCACGGATGGCGAATACAGGTCGGTTCGCAGATTACAAAGCCGAACACCATATTGACATCCCGTCTAGGCGACACATGTATGTAGCATTGTGATCGGAATAGTCGGCAGCTGATCGTGTAAATAACAAGGTTCTACGATGGATTTTTTGGGTTTCTTGAAGGCTTTGAAGGTGCGACTGTCTTTCAGTAAGTTAGAGCGGGGCCAAGCTGATGTCTTTCGAAGAGGTTCACAATCCACCTTTGGAAATTTTCAAGGTAATTTGCCGATCAGACCAACCATTCCGCTTGGACAGTATCAATATCTTATCACATAACAGCTCTACGTTCCTGATATACACGCTTTCACTGCCAACAGTAAGTGCACATCCACGGATCACAGGAAAGCCTGATTTCAACACGATTCTCCAGACACCAAGCCAGCAGCTACGACGTTATGCACACGAAAGATCAGATATATCAAATCCGGCTATATTCCCCAATTCGAAGCACTCAAAGGGCTCGTCCACCCTGACGAGGTCGAAAATATCAAGTTGACCATGGCAGCCCCTGAGTGGTTCCACCTACGTCACGGTGCGCACTCCTTCCTTCTCTAGTCCTCTGGTACGTCACTCCAACTCACGGAACCGTCAGGAGAACACGCGTTCGCACCTGGGGTGTACACAGACCGCGAAGCATACTTCAGTGACATCGCCGCCGCATACCGGCAAGAGCTGGAGGTCCTGTACGCCGCCGGCTGTCGCAACGTCCAAATCGATGATCCACTCCTCGCCTACTTTTGTGACGTCTCGATGCTCAAGGGACTGAGAGATGAAGGCACGGACCCCGACGCCCTCCTCGATGCATACATTCGGTTGTACAACAACTGTCTCGCGACGCGTCCGCGAGACATGAGGGTCAGTCTACACCTCTGTCGAGGAAACTTTAGGCACTCGATCCATTTCTCGGAGGGGGGTTATGATGCGATCGCTGTGAAGCTGTTCAACGAGGTGAACGTGGACTGTTATTACCTCGAGTATGACACCGAGCGCGCTGGTGCGTCCCCCCCCCTCTCTCCTCTCTTTCGTCGACCGTGCGGCTGATTGCAACGTGCAGGCACATTTGAACCCCTGAAACATTTCCCCAAGCACAAAACGCTCGTCTTGGGTCTCATTACCAGTAAATTCCCAGAGCTCGAAGACAAGGCGCTTCTCAGAGAACGCGTGTTCGACGCTGCACGGGTTGTGGCAAGCGGTACGGGAGAGACCGTGGACGAGGCGTTGCAGCACATTTGCGTCTCTCCTCAGTGTGGTTTCGCGTCGCATGAAGAGGGCAACTTGCTCACGGCGAGCGACATGAAGCAAAAGTTGCAGCTCGTCAAGGATCTTGCTACCAGCATCTGGACGGATGCGTGATCATCATGAAAGCGGAATTGTATGTAGTTGATACCAGAACGTATCGAGTGGAGGCGAAAAATTCCGGTCGTATATACCTTGTAAAGTTTTACGCTCAAACCTTTGAGTCGTATGTAACAGATGTATGAATCCCACACATGGCGTCGCAGTCGAGTGCCATCCATCTAAAGAAGTCACGTCATACACTACGACCGAAAACCTAGAACGTTGCCAGTAAAAAAAAGGCTCCTCTAGCAATTCGCTCGTCGTCAATTCATGAAACCAAGTCACAAGCTTCCTCGAGGGCGCAACGCTTTCATTCCCGACTCCCCTCCTCGCTCTCATACGCACTCAATAAGTCGTCATATCCCTCGTCGTCCCCCTCCTCCGCACCACTATCCCTCATCCGTCTCGCCTCCCTGCTCCCCGTCGACACCTTCCTCGACCTCGCTTCCTTGGACAACTTGCGCACAATCGGTGGCCTCGACAACACCGCACCCACACCCTCCTCCATACCCTTTTCCTCACCAATGCCAATCCCCCCTGAATACCTCTCCATTTTGGGGGTCGTCGCTGGCTCATACTCGCCCGGCCACTCGGGAGCCAAACTCCGCTGTTTCGGAGGACTCGGTGTCCGTTGTTCGGACATCCCCATCCCCACAGGCCGCAAACGCAGGTTCCCAGGCCGCGGCACGTACCGCCTGGACCGCAACCTCACCGGCGCCTTCCCTGAAGGCGTCCGCTCCAACGACAACTCCGAATCACCCGACTCCGAGGCCAGGGTCTCCCCATCACTGACCCCGTCTGGCGTCGCGGTCGCACGTACGGGGAGCGGAGGGGTTTTCTTCCGCACAAGGAGTCTACTTTGTGTGGGAGGTTCGAGCGGGGCAGCGTTTGCCTCACTGGCCTCGCTCAGCGTCGATATTGAGCTTGTCCCGACGTGTCCCCCGGTGCTTCCCCCATTGACGATACGGATGACACCTGGACCGGAGACAGCCGGCATGAGCGGCGTACGCGGGATCGGTGGAGACGCTATCGTCGTGGGTGAATCAAACCCCGTCGTCGTCCCCGCCATCGTCGAAGCGCTCGAATGGACCCGCTCCTCGAAATGCTTCCACCCACGTTCCTTGGCTGTCTCCATCTCCTCCGCAGTCACACTTCGATTCGACAATGGGTGCCCCGAACTACGTCCCACAACCGGAGACGACGCATTCCAAGGTAAATGCGACGATCGCGACGCCAACGCCATCGGTGACACCGACTTGCGATTCAATGGGACCCTCCGACTCGCCGCTGCCGCCGATCCATCCGATTCGTAATCCGAGCGTGGACCTGTACCCGTGCTCCGTGCGTATGCACTTGAAAAC
>JBBPSC010000475.1:0-17620 GCA_038093395.1 Baorangia bicolor
GTCCCCAGGCCTCAGCTTATATAGTGCTACACTACAAGTACATGAGGCCTGTGGTAGGCATGACGTAGCTATGACGTAACTACAACGAGGCGGACTAGACCGAGCTAGAACGCAATAGGGGGTGGGGAGAAGCACAACATGTGTAAGACATGCGTGATGTAGAATGGAAGAGTGCACTGCCCGATCACAGGAATGGAAGAGAAGATACATGTGGGCTGGATGCAACGAGGTGAATAAGAATAGATGAAATGGAAGAGAGACAGGAAGATCGCAGATGTAAGATCTGAGATGTGAAGAGTGAGATATGAGATCTGCGGGTAGATCAGATAAGAGGTTAGCTAAGGGTTAGCTATGATGTAAGTCAATATTATGTAATAGTCTGTGAAAGTGAGGAAAAACGGGTAAAAATGGAAAATTTCGGACAATCGCCATTTATGTCTGGAGTCGGGCTTCCTTCATCTACATTCATAACCCTCCTCTCATGTGTACTCGCTACACTCGTAACAGTCACTAAGCCTGGCCTTTTCCACATCTATTGACATCCATGTGACCCTAGGTGATTGATTTTGGTCTAATGAGTCAATACTACCCTCTTCTAACCCCCTGCAGGTCAATCCTTTCCTAATTTGAATGTATATTATAATGCTTAGTAGGGAGAAGGGAAAGTATCACCTCACTACAGCCTCCAAGTTGGCTTTTTTCAAGTTTTGATGAACTGTGTTTGAAGAGGAAGGTCCATTGATGAATTTGAGAACAGATTTGGTGACTTGAACTGCATATTCTGCCTTGTAGGTAGTGACAAAATGTGTAGAAGAATAAATATTAATAGGGAAAAGTTGAAATGGACAATCTCCAATAGACTTCTGAAGCTCACAATGGTCTTTGGAGTGAAGTATGGACATGTTATAAGCTTGCCAGAAGCAAATGAGTAAGTGCATTGACCAACATCAAGTACAATTAAAATAGAATACTATTGAATAGAATAGAGTAATGTTATGATAGTGGTGGTGGGAATAAATGAGTGTGTGAACATTTTTCAACTCAGATATAATGTATATGTGTGTATCCTTGTTTTTATCACCAAACATTATCAATTATTGTGTTATTTCAATGAAATTCCACCTTTTCTAACAAAAAGTGCAAAATTGTTGTAATAATATTGCTGTTTTGAAATATGCATATCTTCACAGCCACTGGACTGGATCACATGACCCAGGGACAGATTTGTAGCTGAGCCTTTGTACTCTGTTTGGCTCCACTGAAGCTAAGTGAATTTCCCACAGGTGATTGTGGTGTGCTTTACACCACATCAGGGTTAAATATTGCAACAGTTTTGGAGGTCACTGTACATTGGGAGCTTGCTGGTCTTCATGACAATGAAATCTTGTGGCCAGCATGTTGGAATACCATATAGTACAGTAGCATAGCCATATGATTACTTAATCACAGACTATTAGAATTTTTGCAAAGTAGTTTATTATTTAGTAACCCACCACTGAGTCTATACAGTTCTATACAGCAACCACTAACACAATCTCATTTGAAATCTCATAGAAGGTATTAGAACACTACAAATTTCTGGTATTTGATCACTACAAATGATTCAGGTTTAACAAGCATATATATAGACAACATATTTAAACTGTGTCTTGTACCACTTCTGTATAACTTTATAATTCTGGTTGCTGTCAGCATCACTTGGTAAATTGTAGGAATGCTAAAAAGTAGTATAGTTATTGGTATAAACTTATAGAGCTTAAATGTCTGTACCTATAATATATATACCTGTGGAATAATAACACTTGTGGTATTTATAAGAAATTGTCAATTTGAGACAAAGTCACCTGCAGAAAACCACCAATAGGACCTAACCATTATAGCAAGTAGTGGTCACTAGCCAAGATACAAATACCTATAGTTTCATATTACAGAAGGAAATAAGCATATCAATATCTTGCCGTTGTATTGCCTGAGGAAATGGTGTGCATATATATTGTCTAGGGTCAGTTCCACTATCTCCTATGGCTCCTAGCCTTTACTAGGATTGTGTCACCAAGTATATTGTATATTACCACTAATATTATAGTTTTTCATGAATGATATTATAACACAATTTTAAAATCTATTATCCTCATTATCAATTTCTGATAAGCCTGCTTATGCTGGGAACATGTATCCAGCCACTCCCAATTGATGTAGTTCATACCATAGTCAGATGCCAAAGGCACTAAGAGATCCTGCATCAGACTCATGTTAATCTTGATGCTTATATCCTTAATGGATACTACTACATCTAGTACTTTCTCCTCCACAATAATCACCTGATAGATTTCTTCATTAAGCTTGTCTCCCAGACCACATATATCAAATGTATAACTATTGCCTGAGAAGGGCATGACCATTTTCTTAAAATAAAGAAGTGGTTGTAATTGCACATTTCTAGGTACATTCTGTCTGGAATATAGCATCTTGCCTTTATAGAATGCTCAGTATATATGGTGGCAGTGATGGAGGTCTCAGGTTAATGTGGAAAATGTTGTATGATGGATCAAATTCTACATTTGCAATTTTAATAGTTTTCACTACAGCACAAGTAAGAGATATATTGGTGGTATAAAATGAGTGGGGGATGGCCATGTGGTGTTATTGAAGAAATAGTAAAATAGTGATAGCAATTTTTAAACAAACATGGTACAATAGCTAAAAGCAAGTATTATGAACACAACTAACACTACTATATCATAATACAATTGATTGATTAAACATGTACACTAACATTTACTACTATGTCAGATTTCATTGTTTCAACCTTCAACTAGTCATGTGACCTGAAGTATGTGACCGTGAAAAAGTTAGGTGACAAAGTCTAGACTCTGCTCTTATCTCAAACACATTTATTTTATCATTGTTATTAATTATCCTACTCATATAAAAAATGCTTTATTCTCTGCACACTTTTTATCTCTACTACCATATTAGTAGAGCTTATCATGTAGCATAGCTTGGTCTGTGCATCCTACTATACAATATATAAGGCAGTCAGTTTTTATTCATTATTGTGCAGGTTAACATTCTCTCTTCCATTTTACATGTGTTATACACATGCCATGCTTCTTCTTTCATTCTACCACATCCTCATGTGCACATTATGTTTATCTTTTATTCCATCCTATGGCTATGCTGCTACACCATGCTTTATGCTCATATCTTATTTATTTTACAATCTATGCCAAATACATATATATACTCTGATAGTATATAAACTCCAATGCAATGGCCAGAGAACTCCAGTTTAGTTCTCTTGGTCCTTGCCTCTCAAAGAATTAGATCTTAGTAGATTTAGTCACTTTCCCCTTTCCTACAAGTTTAAATATTTTAGTGCAATTTCAGAGGCTATTGTCTTTTAGGGTTACTTCATATAATAAAGGACTAGGATTTATGTTTTAGATCTCTTAGCTGAAGACCATCATGTCTCTACTGGTACCAGATGTTTCAAGATGCTTCTACTAGCTGGACCCTTGGTTTTTGGTCAATCTAGCATCAAAATTGGTATTCTTTGAGCACACCCTTGGGCTAACAACACTTTATAATATCCTTGGCCTTGCTTGATTTTCTGTGGGTTAATACCATTGAAAATCTTCTTCAAGACATTAAGAAGGATCTGGTGAATGATTGATAGGAGGTCCTTGCTTTCATCCCTGACAATGAAGCATCCATGCAGCTCTTTCAAACCTTGAAGAAATACCTTACCAAAATCATAGAAGTAGGGAAATAGACAGTTGATAAATCAAGTTTGGGGGAAATGAATCTTTTCTAAATGAATGGAAGGGGGGCTGGTGCTATGCACTCCATAAATGGCCTAAATTGGCACCACCAGCCTATTATTTAAGGATAGCAAGTGACAATATCAACCAATAGCTTTGTATTTTACTACTCCATATCAACAAGATCAACTACTGGAAGGTCTGAGTCAGTGCTCATGGTCATATTGGTAGAGTCTAAGTCTAAGTCTAAGAAAACCCTAGCCAGAGGGGCATGAGCTGCTGCTGAGCATCACATGGCAGCACCTGACTTATGGAATTGGGAAAAACTTCTATAGTTCTGAACAGTACTAAACAATAGATAAATTGTGCTAAACACTATACAAATACTATATAAATATGTAAACAGTTGTAAAACATTTTGAGCACTTGCAGATGAAAGGAGGTAGTATAAGTAGATAACTGATCTATTTTTTTTATAAGGGTGCTGTTACAATTTATTCTTTTTCTGTCATAGTCACTCTTGTTTTTGCTACTATGTTTTACTAATTGTTCTTTGATATTCCTTTTTTCTCTTTACTGTCATGTCCTTTTTGTTGATTAATTGTTCTATTCCATTTCATTCAATTAGTCATATATTGCTTGATCTACTTTTATAACCCTAAATATCCAACAATGTACTTTTTTTAGTTTAGCCCTATGAAATTTACATTGTATTTCATTGTTCACTTCTCAAACTCTCTAAATCTCTGCCTTATTTTTAAGTAGGCACCTGTTCTTGCTATGAGTACCACTTATTAGACCTCTTGACCACACTTTACTATATTGGTTTTACTTCACTTTTCTATGTATGACCTAATATGCAATAATTACACCTAGGGCACAGCTTCATTTATATGCAGGTCCTAAAGAAATATAAGCTAGCTACTTGGCAATTGAGATTCCCTAGTCTAATCCACTTGCCACTAATGAGCTTCTAAGTTGGGTAATTAAAGAGAAGACTTTAGCTTTATCTTCATTATTGCCTTTGTTAGTCTAATAGTCACCCTAGTGATTAGGCACTCATTACACTTGGATTAGACTTCAGACACTGGCTAGACTGTTGGGCTAAGCAATAATTGCCTTTGTAAATATAACTAATTTAAAAGACCTATTTAAACCTTCTACCTATGTTAAAAGTGACCAAGGCCACTCAATTAATAAAGTAGAGTATTTGGCTAGTTGTGGTATAGTTGTGTAGGCCTGTTCCTAGTATTGCAAAAGATTACATTTTGTTACTTTTAGAGAACCCTATTGAAAGGGAAAATTTATGCCTTATTATATAATTCTTCACCTCTTCACCTTTGAGAATTGATTAGTTTGTGTATGGGTCATGTCATATTTATGGAGACTAACTCAGTGACTGTCATATTGCTAATGGTGAGGTTTTGCTTGCATTAGTTTCTAATGTAATTTAGGAGATAGAATTTCCTTATTGTGCATGTGTAGAAGAACCCTTGACAAAACTTGATTACCTGCTATCCACTATTACATTTCTCATTTATATAGATGCTATTACCTTTGCTCCTGCCATTACTTCCTATATGGTCACTGCTATTGTATTTTCAGAGGTTGGTTGCAAGATACCAATCAATAAAAAAAACAATTATATTGGTGATAATCAGTTGGATGTGGTGGCCATATTCAATGAGATCTTGAAGAAGAACAAGACCTGGATAATAAAGAAGATTTCCAATCCCAGGAGTTGGGATGGCAATAGATCCAAGTTCCACTTTTGGTGAATTAAGCTTTGACTATGGGTTAACTCCAACCAATGGAAGCACAACAAGGTTCAAATCTTCACTAGCTTATCTTCTTTAACAGATCAGGCTTAGTGTTTTACTTTAATAACCTAAACAAGGAACATTTGATGCTGGATTTTGCTATCTTTTCAAATATATATTTTTGTATATGAAGCATATAAAAAGCTGATCACCTACCAGCAAAAAGGAATACTGATAGATTACTTTACACAGGAGTTTGAGGTGCTTCACAACAAAGCTAATGTCACATACAAAAAAGTCCATCACCTTGTTAGGTCACAATTGACTATCACATCTTTCAATAAAAAGAGCTTATCATGCCTGAAATACTGCAATATCTCCTTTCTAAAACAATACCATATTATTGGTTGTCATTTTGAACAGGTTGCTTGTGAATAACCAATGCACCTCATGTTTTCATACCATACTGACAAGGACTCATTCCTCCTCTCCCATGCCTGCAAAGGCATAATTTTACTGCAATAGGCATATATATAGCTTGATTATGAAGCACCTATGGAGATTGGCACTATTCAACCAGCTGCCCATTCCAAGACCCAAACCTACTATGGTTGTCACAAACAATGTTACAGGTCTACATTTTTCCCCTTCACATTTTGCTTCTTATCTTATCTTATCGCGTCACATGATCTAATCATCTATCTTATTGTGAATGCTCACTTATGATTCATGGACTTAGACACTTTTTATGCAATGACTGCTTAGTCAGTCTGGACACTCAAACCTTTCACATGGATCTACGATCCACTTACACTGTCACGGTATTCACATTTTTCACTTCATTACTGTGCCGGCTATTATTACATCATGCTTCTCTTCCATTTGATTAACATGCCCATCACACATTGTATGCTTCCTAACTTCCATTCTGCCACACAGTGTGTTGGCCTCATGTTATGCTTCTATGCTTCCATTCCATTCCCATACATGCAGACCAAGCATTACATATCGTAGATACAGTGTCAATACTGGTAAACACTGTTGTAGTATATAAACCCCCAATAGAGCACCAAAGAACTCCAGTCTAGTTCTTCTGGTCTTTTCCCCTCAAAGGGTCCCAGTAGTAGTACTCTTCCTATCCTCTTTTTGTCTCAGCCTTTCTAGTGCAACCTTTGAGCTTCAAGCTTTGAGGGTTGTTTCAAACAGGATCATATCTCACCTGATTGTTCTACCAATGCCAATAAGTATATTCCTCACTAACTCAACCTGCATTTGGCAGTTGTATGGAACACTGAATCAGGCTTTTACATAGATGCCATTATTTAGCCCCTCTTAGCCTAGCATTATTTCAAATAGTCACTTCTATGTCAGGAATATGGTATTTTATTAAAAGTAAAGTTCATTATATATGCCATATTCTAGAAAGGACTTATCTTTATTATCCTTTCATTTATAACACTATTTCATATTACTCATATAGACAGGATCTAGACCTTCTATCTTTGTCAACAGTCTAGACTCCTATTGTTATACCATAACTTACATGGTTACCACTATAGGTTCTAGCCTATAGCTGATACTGCTCTCATGGTATCTATAGTGATACTTATATCTAGCCTATGGCTGATATCTCTTATATCACATGATAGGTTCAGACTCCTCTTGAACCTTATACATCACATGTATATGAGGAGAGCCCTTATGGCAATATCTCCTTAAAACTTGGATATACTATTCAATCTACTCTCCATCTAGAACTTGATTACACCAAGTTCTAAAACTTGTTCATCACAATACCTATCCAACATCACTAAGTAAGTTCTCCTACTCAGTTTCATATCCCTATTGCCACTGTGCTGTTGCAATATTCCTATATCCTCTTGGTGTATTTCCAATATTCTATTCATTCCAGCTGAACTACCAGTGCCTAACCCTGGTCTTGCACATAAACAGAGGTCTACATGAGCAAGAAAGCAAAAGTTTACTGGCATGATTGAATTGAATTCAAAATATATCAGAAAGCAGCTAAAGGTCTATCAGGAAAAGGGCAAAACTAGTAATTATTGGAAATAATTATTTATATGAATCAAAAAATAGTTTACGTACTATCTTGGACTCAGTAGTAGCTGTTATGTGTAGCATACAAAAAAGGGCTTGTTCAACAAGGATACTTGACAGGCGATGCTTACAAGGAGACCAATATCTGAGGAGCTATAGAGATAACAAGAGGAACAAAGATGAGGGAGGCTCAAGTAGGCCTTGGATTTCAAGGACTTGGATAATAGATGAGGGTGCTAAGGGTTGCTTACATCCAAGGACAGAGGACAAGAGTTTGAAGTAGTTGCTTCCCAAGATGACTCAAGGTTATACTAATATTGCACAGATCAAGAATAGAGAATACAAATGTATGATAAAGGTTTATATCAAAAAGAATAGTGTGCATAGACCAAGTCATAAATAAGGAATCAAAGGTAATGGAACATGATAGAAAGTGGCTGTCATGAGATAAACAACAAGGCATAAGATAAGTCCTTAGTAGGAAATATCAAGGAAGTAAATGGAAAAAGAATATATCAAAAGGACCAGCAATGAGTAGATAAGTGGAAGAGATGGAAGCTGATCATCCATGCCAAGTATAAGTGACAAGATGAAAGGTCAAGAGGAGAATATAAGGAAAGAGGAGGAAAATTGAAACATTACCCCCTATGTACAATTGAGCTCCTGGCTCAATGATTATGCTCCCTCATTTCTGCAAGTTAAATGCTGGGGATAGAGGGCCCTCCATATATGGCCTGTTGTTGAGAGGGGGAGAGGTGGTTGAAAGAACAGTTGTCAGCCATATGTCCTGCTTGACTACAAACTGCATAGTTATAATGGGGGCAGAAATGATCTGTGTGACCCCAATTGTAATAGAAGTTATACTGGATGGTAAGGCAAGCGCAAGCAGGATGACCTGGGGTGGACTGGTGACAGTGGGAAGAAGAATAACAGGGACAGTCCTGTTTGAGATGACCTCAACTGTGACAATAAAAACACTCTGTGGGGGAAGACACACAAAAAAGAGGGAGTCAATTGGATGGTGGGATAACTCAGGTAGGAGAGCATAAGGTGCATCATCCATGAGGTGGATGAATGTGAAGGGGTTCATTATGGGGGTTTGGGATAATGTCTTCCTCATCAACTTCATTAGCAGAGGTGGTAAGCATTTTGGAGGGGGGAGACAAAAGATAAGAAGCAAGAGAACTAATATTGTACAGATCAAAAATAGCAAATACAAATGTATGATGAGAGTTTATATGAGAAAGAGTATCATGCACAAACCAAGCTATAGAATATAATAGAACTAGATGGAACATGGGGGATACTAGTCATCATAAGAGAGGTGACTGTGGAGAAGGGTAGGTTTATAAGGAAAAGAGTTAAGGTAATAAGCAAGAGAAGAATATATCAGATGGATTAGTGATGAGTAGGTAAGCAGAAAAGGTGGAAGCTGATCATCTGCATCAAATATGAGTGACAAGGCAAAAGGTAAAAAGAAGAATATGATGGAAGAGAAGGAAAATTGTAATACATATGAGTGATTCTATGAAAAGTATGAATAAAAGCATAAGAAACAGTATCCTCCTCAAATAGGGGGTTATCCTTGATGGCATAGAGAAGGTGGAGAGCATCTAGAATGGCAGTGAAGAGCATGTTTCACCCAGATTTGGGCATAAGAGAGGAATAGACAGAACATGAATGTTGTTACGAGTGTAGACGAGTACACATGAGAGGAGGGTTACAAATGTAGATGAAGGAAGCCCAACTCCGGAGGTAAATGGCGATTGTCCGAAACTTTGTGAGTATTCTCATTTTTACCCGTTCATCATACTTTCTTTCTCTTTTCACAGACTATTACATAATATTGGCCTACATCATAACTAACTCTTAGCTAACCTCTTATCTGATTTACCTGCAGATCTTCATTTCACCTCTTCACATTTCGGATCTTACATCTGTGATCCTCCTGTCATTCTTCCATTTCATCTATTCTTATTCACCTCATTGCAACCAGCCCGCATGTATCTTCTCTTCCATTCCTATGATCGGGCAGTGCACACTTCCATTCCACATCACACATGTCTTACGCATGTCATGCTTCTCCCCACCCCCTATCGCATTCTAGCTCGGTCTAGCTCGCCTCGTTGTAGTTACGTCATAGCTACGTCATGCCTCACCTAGGCCTCATGTACTTATAGTGTAGCACTATATAAGCTGCGGCCTTGGGACAGAATCGCCAGTTGATTCTTCTCTAGCCTTAGTATTGTCAACGGACATACTCTGTAAAGCAAGATCTAAGCAAAGATAGTACTATTGACGAGTGCCTACAAACCTCATTAACAGTCTATCCTTGTCGAAGACTACTTCACTTCCACGCGAGTTCCTCTCCCTCCTCTTCGACTCATCCTTTCACCCTCTGCGTCTTAGGATCTAGGGTTATCTGTTTGGGTTGTCATTCCACAGTCGCATACAACTCATACAATTATCTACAACCGTTACAAATGTAAAGGAACAGAGGAATCAAACAAAGTGAAGGACACAAAAGAGGTGTCTTTCAAAGGGGGGGATAACATACTGAGCAAAAAGAAAGTCGAAGATTATATATTATGGATAGGAAAATGTGTGAAGATTATGAGCACAAGGCACAAATGAAGTGCATAAGAAATACTATGAAGAAAACAAAGGAAATGATGAGGTATGGGAGCATCTTCAAAGCCAGTTCAGATAGTAGGGTGTTGTCTGTGTACATGTAGGGAAAGTGATGGAGGTTTTCTAGAGTTGATGTCATTTCTTGTATGCTTTAAGGATGGCTGTGGAGTGGTGGAGATTAGAAGCCAGTTTCCAAGTATTTTCAGAAAAGGGATAGCCCTTCCATGCAGTCAGGAACAAGTGGTAATTTGTTGGGCCTTTATAGGAGATAATGGCCTTGATTTCATATTTTTCTTTATTTTCAATGACATTAGGTGGAAGAGAGGAAAAGGTAGGGCCATGTGTTTCAGTGGAGTGATAAGAAGATAGAAGGGAAGCATGAAACATGTCATGGATCTTCCATGTGGATAGAAAGCAGAGTTGATAGGAGAGGGGGGATAGTACTTGATGTTACAATTTTCTTTCTTCAACCTCGCATTGTCCTCTTTATCTTTCATCATGTCTCTTATACATGGCGTGGTTGGTCAGCTTCAATCTCTTCCACTCTTCTACTCATTCTCACTGACCCTTCCAATTTTACTTTCTTTTCTCTATTCCCTTGATCTCCTATTATGGATTTATCCTTCTCCTTATTGTCTCTCTCACAACAATCTATATCCCCTATCTTCCATAATGTTCTTCCATGTTCCTTTCCTTTCCTTTCCAAGTATTCTGGTCTGTGTGCATGGAGGTCTTCTATATAAACCTACTCCTTACCATTTATAACTCTCTATTCTTGATCTGTGCAATATTAGCATACATTTTTGAGTTACCTTGAAAGCAGTCACTCTACCCTTCATCCCTTGTCCTTATATAAGTCCTAGATAACCCTAGGCCCCTCTGTTGAGCTCACCAGATAGTCTCAATCATTCTTATTCTTATACTAAGCATTCTCAACCCTTAGTCCCTTAGTTCTCACCCTCACTCACTATCCTTGTAGCTCCCTAGATATCAGTCTCCTTGTGAGTATTGCCTAGGGTAGTATTCTCATTGAGCGAGTCCCTTTATGTACACTTTGCATAACAAAAGATCAAGAATCTCCGTGATCCCACCTCCTCAGGTGAAGGACCTCCTCCACTGTCACCACAAGTCACCACAGCTTTGGGCTGTTCCACAGTAACAAAAATGATGACAGCAACATCAAGATCTCCAACATAAAAAACCCTGTCCCACCCCCAAAGAATCCAACCCCATCCAATCACCAACAACAATGTGTCCTAGAACCACCTAGAACCTCGACACCACTAGCATCCCCACCACCAAGGACCCCTATACTTCCCCTGGCACCCACACCTCATCCAACATCACCAACCATGTCCATTGTTATGTGAAGTGTATGCAAAGAGATACACTCAACAAGGATACTACCCTAGGCGATATTTACAAGGAAACCGACATCTAAGGAGCTACAAGGATAGCGAGTAAGACAAGGACAGAGGAATCAAGGGCTGGAAGCACTTGGAACAAGAATGAGGATGATTGAGGCTAGACTTATAGTGCTCAACAAAGGGGCCTAGGATTTCCAGGACTTATATTGAGGACTGAGAATGAGGAGTGAAGCAGCAGCTTCCAAGGTGACTCAAGAGGAAACACTTGTATTGTGTAGATCAAGAATAGAGAAGTACAAGCAGTGTGGAATAAGTTTATATAAGAGATCAAGGAGTGCACAGACCAGGTTTCATAGAAGGAAAGGAAAACAGGAGAATATAATGAAAGGTGGAGGAAACAGGCCATTATGAGAGAGACAACAAGGAGATGAATAAGTCCAGAATAGGTAGTAAAGGGATAAAGGTAAAATCAGGCATGTCAGCGAGAATGAGTAAAAGAGCTGAAAAGATAGAAGCTGACTGACTGCACCATATATGAGCAATACAATGAGAGGTAAAAAGGAGGAGATAAGAAGAAAGAAAGAAAATCATAACATTCACTGGAATCCCTGAGCTTAAGGCTGCTCTCTCTGCTGATTTTTTGGGCAAATCAGATGATGTCCCCTGATGGATCAAAGCCATGAGGACCTACTTCACCCTCAACTCCACCCTATACACCTCAGATGGCAACAAAATTATAACCACCCTCAACAAAATGAGTGAGGGAAGAGATTCCTCATTTGCAGAAATGTGATACAATAAGATGGCCAGCTCTACCACTCCAAACAATGAAAAAACCTTTGACTACTTCACCTCCCACTTCAAAACCACCTTCTACCCATTTGACACCAAGTCCACCACCCACTTGAATCTAACCAAGCTCACCCAGAAATCCACCCACCTCCCTGATGGAACCATGGACAATGGTTTCCAATAATACATCACTGACTTCCAAAACCTTGCTTGTAAAGCAGGAATTACCAATGACATCACCCTCACAGACCAGTTTTCTATTGGATTAGACCAATGCATCATTGGCATGATCCTCTCCATGTCCAACCCTCATATCACTCTTTCCAAGTAGATCAAGCAGGCCAAGACCTTTCATATGCAAAAGATGTGCATTCTTGCCCTCAGGAAAAGCTGCATCCAACTTTCATCCTCCCCTCACCATGATCACCATCATAAAGCTCACCCCTGCAGATCAAGCCAAATGCATCAGAGACAAGCCCTACTTCCACTGCTGACAACCTGGCCACAGTGCTCCAAATTGTACCAGAAAACACCTTGTTGCTCCCAGAACATCCACACCACCGAGACCTTCCCTCCAAAAGAAGAAACTCCTTCCACTCCTCGCTCCCACCTAGATGAATATGCCAACTCACTCAAAACCTCTGACAAGAATGAAGAAGAAATCCTTGCTGTTCTCAAGATATGCTATGAAGAACCTTCTGAAGAAATTGTTTTAGTGTCCCTGGAATGCATCCAACTAGCTCAGGATTTTTAAAAAGAGAAGCCACCTTGATGTCTCCTTCCCTTATGATGAATCATATACTTGTAGCACCAAAGAATGACAGAACCATACATCTTCCCATCTTGCTACAAGGAAAAAACCAAACTGTTGAAACCACTGCCCTCATTGTGTGGACAACCTCAAAACTATATAGTCTTGGGCTGAATCACATCAGAAGCTTGCTTAGAGAAAGGAACAGTGGGGGAAAACCAACAAGAACTTGACTAAAGTTCTTGGTGGTGCTTGTTCAGATTATATACCTACTGACTACATTTAGGGCAGGTACTTAAGGGTAGGCTAAGTATAACTTAGGTTGAGCATTAGAGGCAATGATGTTAGTATGCATCATAGCCTAGACCATCTATACTATGATGTTATAGATAAGAGATAAAGGTCTAGCCCTAAGAGTCTGGAAAAAGTCCATATGATTAGGTCTAGACCTTCTCATGGTCATGTGATTGAAAGTGGTAGAAGTCACATGACTTGGAAAAAGAAAAGATAAGATAAAAGATAGTGTCATGGGATACATTATGTAACATGTTTGCAACACATTAATTCCAGTGCAACCAGAAATTAATTTCATTGATTCTCAGCTCCTGTTCCCAGGAAACTGTAAGACCTCATCACCTATAATATTAATGGAACTTCCAACCAGAAAGAGAACCATCAAGAACAACACCTTCATTCCCATTTATTCCAACTTGTTCTTAAACACTGAGAAACTTATAATCACTCACCCCAGTTGCCCCCAAGTAATCCTAGGAATGCCCTGGCTCCAGAAATGGAATCCTTGGATTGACTGGAACCACTTTACCCTTGACATTGACTCCATCATTCCTGAAGAACCCCTCTTTCCCAATTAGTTTAGCCCTGATGTGGATCATGAAATTGCCACCCTGTTTGCTCAGCAGTATCTTCAAAAAGTTGAGGTCTCCTCATAAGTATCCTCCCTCAAATGGAACCAATTGTTAAAGACAGCACACGCTGGAGTCCAGTGTAAGAGACTATATTGATAATTCTAGTAGAATGGTACAAACCTGGAGTCCAGTGTAAGAGACTGAGGGAAGGCGAAGTACACTGGACTCGAACAAAGGTAGGACGAGTCAACATAAATAAACAATAACAGTGCGCCACAATGTGGCACCACTGCTAGGTCACCTGAAAGCGCACCAAGTGGTGCACAATCAATATAGCTAACACCAATGAGGAACACATTAACAATATCACCATATCCACTCAACTCAACATTGCCAAAAAGCCTAAGAAAGTGTCCATTCCTGACTTCTGCAAAGACTATGCTGGCATTTTCTCTGAAGCCATGCACTCCCAACTTCCTTCCCATTGATCCTTTGATCATACCATTGAACTTAGGAACACCTTTGTCCCCAAGGTGGCCAAGGTATACCCCCTAAATCCAGCTAAGAAGGAAGCTTGTAAGGCTTTCATTGAAGAACATTTGAAAACTGGTTGCATTGTCCCCTCGAAATCTCTTCAAGCCCCACTTGTTTTCTTTGTTCCAAAAAGTGATGGATTATTTTGCCCTTGCCAAGACTATTGCTACCTCAACTCTTATACCATCTGAAACACCTATTCTTTACCCCTCATACCTGAGCTTATTGATGACATAAAGGATGCCACATACTTCACCAAGTTTGACATCTAATGGAGGTATAATAATATTCACATCAAGGAAGAGAACCAATGGAAGGCCACTTTCATCACCCCCATTGGCCTCTTCAAACCCACTGTCATGTTTTTTGGCTTTGCAACACTCTAGGCACCTTCCAAGCTTTCATAAACCACAATTTTGCTGACATGATCTGATCACTGAGTGATGACTCAAGATTTACATGAATAATATTGGCATTGCCACCACAGGTTCTTTCTCCCTTCATCATGAATGCACTTGTCATGTTCTTCAATGTCTTCATGAGCTTAAACTCTTCCTAAAAATCTCCAAGTGCACATTTGACACCCCGACCATGGAATACTCAAGCCTCATTATTGGACAAGGGATTGTCTGTATGGATCCAAAGAAACTCTCCACCATTACAGAGTGGAAACCACTGACTTCAGTTAAGGGAGTAAGATTGTTCCTAGGTTTTGCAAACTTCTATTGGAAATTTATCCCCAACTACTCCAACATTGTGTTTTCCTTAACCTTTCTCATCTGTGAGGACAAGAAATAGGCTTGGACCCCTTTTCAACAGAACACCTTCAATTCCCTTTGAAACATCTTTTGTAACACTCCAGTTCTCACCATCCCAGATGTCACCAAACCTTTCTTCATCATGACTAATACCTCCCTCCTTACTGCTGGTATGGTCCTCATGCAACATGATCCCAATGGTGATAAGAAATCTACTGCCTACTTCTTGAAAACCTTCTCCCCCGCTGAGCGAAACTATGATATATATGACAGAGAACTTCTTGCTGTCATATATGCCCTTAATGAGTGGAAACACTATCTCCAAGGCACTTCTCACCCTGTGACCATCATCACTAACCACAAAAACCTCTTATATATCTGTGATCCTTGCAAACTCTCCTGTTGCCAAGCCCACTGAGCTTTCTTCCTACAAGACTTTGACATCATCTGGGCTGTTATCCCAGGCTCTCAAATGGGACCCGCTGATGCCCTTTCCTGGAAAGACGACTTTGACACCTCTTTGGACAATGCTAACTGTGCTATCCTCCCAGATCCTGTTATCATCAATGCCCTTGACCTCTCTCTTGCCCACCACATTAAGTCCTTCATCTCCTCTAACCCCTTCATACTTAAAGTGTTCACAGTCCTCAATAAGGGATCTTCCTTGTTTACTTGCACTTCCCTGAATGATTGAACCTTTGACAATGGTCACCTTTATTTCAAAGGTCATATGTATGTTCCCCCAACAGCTTGCTTCACTCTCCTTTATTCCATTCACTCCTCTCAAGCCACATGGGCATTTTCCGCACCAAATCAATCCTTGAACATGACTTCTGGTGGCCTGGCCTTTCCTTATTTGTTAAACACTTGATTGATGGCTGTGCAGTCTACCAGTAGAACAAGGTCAACACTCATCCCACCATTCCTCCTCTCTCTCTGATTCACTCCACTCACTCCCTTCTGTTTAAACAACTCTCCGTTGATCTCATCACCAATCTCCCCCTCTGCAACTCCCACAACTCTATTCTGGTCATAGTAAACCATGGCCTTACAAAGGGGGTAATTCTCACTCCTTCCTCCAAAACCATTGATGCTGCTGGAGTTATACAGATCTTTTTCAATCATGTGTTCAAAAGGTTTGGCCTTCATGAAACCCTCATCTTTGATTGTGGTCCATAGTTTGCCTCTGCCTTTGCAAGAGAATTTGCTCACCTCTTGAAGTATAATATTCATCTCTCCATTGCCTATTACCTCCAAACTGATGGACAAACTGAGCAAACCAATCAAGAACTTGAAATGTATCTTTAGATCTTTTGTGCCAACAATCCCTCTTTATGGGCCTCCTCCCTTACTGCTGCTGAATTCCACCACAACTCTGCCTCTCACAGCTCCACAAAGAAATCTTTGTTCTTCCTCCTCTATGGCTATGAACCTCATTCCTATCCCCCTCTGGGAAAGACCTTCCTCCCTGCTCTAGAAAATCTCCTCTTCTCTCTAAATGACACTTGTAAGGAAGCCCTCACAGCACACAAATCTGCCCACAAGACAATGACCTCAAGATCTGCCTGTTACTTCTTCCCTTAGAAAGTGGGTAATAAGGTGTGGTTAGAAGCTTCTTATCTCTGCCTTCATTACCCATCTAGAAAACTCTCCTTTAAGCAACATGGCCCCTTCAAGATCTCATAGGTACTATCCCCCCTCACTTACTGACTTGATCTTCCATTTATATGGAAGATACATAATGTTTTCCATGCCTCACTTCTATCCCCTTATCACTCCACTGAAACACATGGCCCTGCCTTCTCCACCCCCCCTCCTGACATTATAGATAATGAAAAAGAATATGAAGTTGAGGCCATCATCTCTCATAAGGGGCCAACTAACCACCACCTGTTCCTGACCGCATGGAAAGGATACCCCTTGTCCAAAAATACATGGGAACCAGCCTCTAATCTTCAACATTCCGCAGCCATCCTTACTGCATACAAGAAACAACATCAACTCTAGAAAAGCTCCTATCTTTCTCCTCTGAATTTTCTACCTTGGTCCTCCTTGTCTATATCTAGAACACACCTCACTTGCCAATCCAACCTTAGAAATCCTCCCCTTCCTTGTCATCTCCTTTATCCTTGTCATAGGACTAGGGATTGGCATGGGTATATGTTAGTTATGTTGATTGTGCACCACTTGGTGCGCTTTCAGGTGACCTACCAGTTGTGCCACATTGTGGCGCATTGTTGTTGTTTATTTATGTTGACTCGTCCTACCATTTGTTCGAGTCCAGTGTACTTCGCTTTCCCTCAGTCTCTTACACTGGACTCCAGGTTTGTACCATTCTA
>JBBPSC010000476.1:0-17618 GCA_038093395.1 Baorangia bicolor
ACGGAACCACTCCGACCGAGCAGGTCGTATACCATACCTCGACGTGAAAGAAGCAGGTGCCTTGGATCGTTCGTTGATTTTCTCGATAACAGGCTCGAGTATACGGAAGACGCTGTCGAGCTATGACTCGGAGAACGTGAGCAAGAATCCTAGATGGAAACTATGAAAAAGATATACCCCTTTTTTCTTCATGTAAATAACCAAGGTCCGGCCGCCTTGGTTACCGACACTGAAGAAATGGACATCCCGCGTACCATTGACCCGGTGAGGAGTCTGTGATATGTGCGCGCTTTGCGGCGACGATGGAACAAGTGCTTCTATATGATAAGCGAATAGGGCCTATCCGAGCACCCCCTTTGTTGGCTGCGACGCCATGATAAGGTGAAAAACCCACCTTGTCTGCCAGGACGAGGAATACTCCAAAGTCTTCCAACACCGCACACTGTGTAACCATCCTAAGGTGCAGTACACGACGCACAGCTGACACGAGCACCAACGTCAGATCATCAACGACTAGCAACCAGAAAGCTTACATCGAGAGTCATGTCTGAATCCAATCCACACACCCTCTGCACATCCAATCGCAATAAGCGCCCTTCCATCAGTTGTAGCTGCAGATGCATGCGCGATAACGAACCATAATGACACATCAACAAATGACTTACTAAACGGCACAGAACACGTCACCTCTCCAGTAAACGAACTTTCACGGTTCCGCGATGGTGCAGTTGCGCCCGCTGAGATTGCAGGCACGAAGAACGTATCCGTGCTGAGTGGTTCCATCTCAAACACCTTGCTGGACTCCCGAACCACCTTGTGCAAACCGATTGCTTCTTCCAGCTTTTGCTTCCACTCCGCCCGTGCCTGGGGACTCTCTGTGAACAGCGTGTATAGACCACCGAGTCTCCCGCTGTAATCGATTGTGCAGGGGTAGACAAGACGAGAGTCCACCGCACTATCAGGCATGCCACTACCTGGTGTTGCGGGTCCACCGCCATCACCGTGTCGGTTACCAAGTCCTAGACGTAAAATGCTTCGTTTCGTCGGCGGGTCCAAGAAGCTGGTGAGATTTAACAGGTCCAAAGGAATAGGCTATGTGTGCTTTGAGCTACGAGAATTACTGATTTGTTTGCGAACGACTCACCCTGCAGTCGACGTAATACTTTGTCACACCATCCTTCTCCTTTGTCTTCGTCAGGACCACTACATAGCACATACCGCTTGTCAACAAGAGAAAAGAAGTGGTGGTCTATGATGACTTACGGTAATTGTCGAACAGAAGGACAAATAGTTCAGTCCATCTATTCCACTCGAAACCGTTCTCCGGCTGTCTCAACATTTTGCCAGCATGAACGAAGGATCGATTCTTATGCCACAGATCCATGTCCTTGCGTGCAGGTTTGCCAAGGCTGAACAGGTACAAATGTCACCAGTGTACTTACCACTGCCTCCCCTGGTTTGAACACGATATTGGAATTGTAGCACCACAGCTGTACCTTTTGTTTTGCAGACTCGGCGCTTGTCTTGCAGTCTTTTCCAAGCGATTTGATGATCTCGAGAACCCGGGGGATGGTTTCGCGATCCCCGTGACCTGCCGGTGTCTCCTCATATATGCTTTTCAGAAGCAACTCGTATCGCAAAAGTCGAGGTAGAGGACAGTTGACGAAGATCTTCATATCTAGACTATGGGCGTCGGGATGACGAATACATTGCTGTGGGCGAGATCAGCACTACATGAAGGAGAGCCCTTGAGCGAGACGATACACATACCTCGACAAAGGTCTTGAATTCAACGTTGTTGGCCATTTCTTCATCTATTCGATAAGCTGCGATCGGGTAATTCGGAATATACTCCACGTAAGCTTCCCTGAAGCCCAACAAGGCATCAGACACCACCGTTGTAATACTCTTGATCGCTGGGTGTTCCTCTCGCTGGATCTCGTGCAGCTGACTGAGTAGCCTGCGATGATGACGATAGATTTCTGCGACATTGTGGAACACATCTGTGATAAAGTTCTCCAACCTTTCCCGTGGAACGATGGGAGGGTCTTGTGTCCGCAGTGGCTGGACATACATCTAACGAAATGAAATGCTCAAGTGTTACTACACATGTAAACAAGACACCCTCATACCATTTCAATGTTTTTCAGATCCTTCACATACCACATTTCACCTTTGATAAACTCAAAGATGATCCTGAAAGTCATTCAATCTCCAACACCTTTCTCTAATAGATGGCTTGCTCACGCCTGCCGTTTCACCTCGGATCTGCTCAAACCTTCTCTCAGTTCACTGGGAACCAAGTCGTGCCATTCCCACCTTGCGGCAGGGTCTTTACTCGTGGCAGTCTGGAACGTACGCAGTTGAGTGACGTTCTGCAGATCCTTGATAGCATGGATAGCTTCTGCAAGGTGATACGCGTCCGGGCTGCCCCCCGTCGTTTCCTTCATGATCGCTTCGAGGGCAAGATGATACCTCTGGAGATGTTCTGACGGTCGTGACAAGAAATGCTTCAAGTCCAGACGTCGAGACTCTTGCTGCCTCACAAATTCAGATTGCCGCGAACATTCCTACAAAACAAACAGAACGCACCCAACAGTAAGCCAAAGACTCGGCGGTATCGAGCGCATATATCACCACGAACCTCGAGGAAATGTCTCAGATTAGCATTCGCCTCAATCTCTTCCTTGAATCGCTTCTCAGCCAAAGGAAGATGAGCGATGTAGGTAAGGTATGCGTATCGGAAGCTTCTAGCAGCGTCGACGAAAACGTCTCCAATCTTCTGAATGATCGGGGGCTGCTCGCGCTGATGAACGTACATCGCCTCCACAAATCGCCTATTGCATTCTCGCAGATCGAGAATGTTACCGAACACCTCCTCGATGAATTCACCTAGTTTGGGAGTAGGCATGATGTGCGTTGCGTGGCGGAGAGGGCGAATGAATAGCTAATCACGCGTGAGTGAAGAGTTAGGTGTTGGGAATAAACGCGACAAACAGCTTCAACCGAATCGAGATCATGAACATACTGTTCCTCTTGACTGATCGTTTTGTGTATGATCCTTTGCCAAAAACATGAGGAAAATGATGCAGAACATAATAGAAACATACGTTTGGCGATGGATCTCGCTCTCTGGAAGACTACGAAGAACAGCTGGATCTACTGCGTTCAGCCAGTCTTCGGGCTACCGCAACACCGTAAGGAGCAGTTTCCGGATCTCGTCTGACAACTTACATGAGGTGTAACATCCGGTTCAGGTACTGGGGTGATGTCTGTTATGACGTCTACCTAACATGTGTTCGGGTAAACGACCTACGGTTAAAGAAATCGATTGAACGCTGAAGTTGAAAATCATTTACAGGTGCATTTGTGTTATTATCCAGTTCATAGGATGGGCGGCTTCTGCGAGGCTCCTCTGTAGGGTACATATCAATACGCGAATTCCCGTCATAATGGCCATTAAAACCTGGAATCGCCGTCAGCGCCAGAACACCAGATGGTCGCGTGAAAGATTCACGGGATAACTGGTCACGGATATCGTCTACACCTGGAGGAAGAGCTGGAACTGGCTTGTGGATATTGAGGCCAACGACCGATTGGGGACTCATGGTTGGTTTTGCAGAAGACCCGGTCGAGCCTTGACTACCTATAAAGCCAGGGGATCGCGTGCTTGCCTGCCCGGTGCTTACCTCATAGGCGGGCTGCTCACCAGGTGGCAGACTAGGACTTATGCAGGATGATGTACCCGTGAACGTTTGAACGTTTGAACACTCGTATTCCTGACATCCTGTGCCATTGCCCTACATGAAATGGAGTGGCCCGTGGTGCCCGCCCTTGGTGTTGTGCGGGATGAGATCTTGAGGGGTCTCCCGGTGTCTATATGTTACTACTATGGCGTATCATGAAACGGACGGGGGATGTTTACATAAAACGCCCAAAACGCGCCGAAACACGAGGTGATGCAGTGTGCACTGGTTTATACAAATGAAGCTTGTATATAATGCGAAGAACTACAGCTTGTTCGTTGATCCCTCCATCGATAACCATTGTCATCGACAACTTGAATGACCGGTGCGTACTGACAAGATTGAGTTGCATTGATACTGACTGTTGGACAAGAGCATTCCCCGCTCATCGAAATAAACGTTGGTGACCGAACCAATGCAGTGACATTTACAGCGAATGGCGAGTATCTCGTGAGCGGCGGTAACGAGGGGATTCGAGTGTGGGGAGTAGAAGATGGCGAACGAATGGCAGCAATGGCAGCGCGGGATGTGCAGTGTCTCGTTGTCTCAAAGGACGCCAGTTGGATCGCAGCGGGGACAGCCTGGGGCGAGACGATCGTGTGGGGCACAGACACATTCGAAAAAGCCTTCACGCTCAAGGAGGAGAACGACGTTACTGGCGTCGATCTGTCGCCCGACGCGACTCGACTTGTCATCGCATCAGCTGACCACACCGCCGCCATCTGGGATGTCGCCGCGTGCAAACGCGTGCTCGGTCCACTCCGCCACGAGGGCTGGGTCAGAGCAGCCAAATACTCGCCCCAAGGCGATCGTATCGCGACAGCCGCGTATGAATCTGTTCGAGTCTACGACAGCAGCGATGGTCATTTGCTCGTGAACATCCCAATAAAAGTAACCCCGTGGTACAACACTGGCCTCGTCTGGTCAAACGATCAGCTCTTCATCGTATCCGACGGTAAAATCAAGCAAATCGAGGCTTCCACCGGGTCAACAATCTCAGAATGGCCAGCTCTCGATACCAACCGCTTCTCGTGCATTGCCATAGTGCCACAGCATGGGGAATTCATCGCATACTCTACAAACTCTACCGTCACATTTTGGGACACGTCGACACACACCCAGCTCAGTCTCATCCAACACCCTCAATCAATACGTTCAACCGCACTCTCACCAGATGACCGGTTTCTCGCAATTGGTGGAGAGGACGGGAAAATCCCCATCAAAAGTCTACTCTGCATCATTGTAAGTATCTTGGATTTTATCATTTTACTGCCAATCCACCCTGTCACTGATCATTTGTCTCTCAGGTACCATTCATTGACATCACCGACACTGCACTCGGCTCCTGGAAGCAAGGCCGGCTCGCAGACACGGAAGCATCATTGACAAGAACAATCACCAATTCTGGGCACCCGAGCCATCACCTACTCGCCAACAGAGCCCTTGTACGAACGCATTTGCGACATTGGGATGGAGCGATCGACGACGCCGAAGAGGTGAGCCTTCATTTGCTCACTCATCCCACACGCTTAGGCTCGCTCTAAATTACTCTAAGTCCATCAAAATTCGACCATCCGTCATTGGCTATATCGCAAAGAGTGTCGCCCTCATTGGCGGGGGAAACAACGTAGAGGGTTGTCGGGTGTTTGACTTTGCGTTCAGGCACTGTCATCCGAATGACGTAGATCTTCTCCGGTTGATCAAGGTGTGTGTTCCGCGCTCGGTGAAATTTGGTTGTCCTCACCTGCTTATTTTGCTTAGGCTGTCGTCCTGTTCATCGCCGGAAAGCACGACGATGCAGTATCGCGTGCTGGCGACCTCGTTGCTACGGTGCACTTTGGCTCAACATGCCGTGTGGTTCAGGCACGTGCACATACGCTACCACACCCCAAATATCTTAACTGATATTTTCTGCAGGCGTATATGCTCCTTCTCCTTGGCAGTTCGCACATGGAGCGCAGCAACTACGAGGGTGCGATACAATCGTTCGAGCGTGCACGAGCACCAATGCGATTCCACGTGGGGCATCGCCTCTTTGCCGTCTCATTGGTAAGTTTTCTACTGACTATCTCCGACATGTAGACAGTGGTCATCGTCTTTGACAGATATCCGGTTGGAAGTTTGATGGTCTGGGTATCACGATCCGACAGCATCTTTGCGAGGCTTTGTGTGCAGCGGGTCGCACGAGGGAGGGAGGCGAATCTCTTCTCAAATGGCTTGACGAAGAGACCTATATGGACGGATCCATCACCAAGTGGGTTTCTGGTGAGTTTATCTCCACCAGTTTTGTTACCGTGCATTTAACCTTTTCCGTTAGATTTCACACAACGATGCCTCTCCGCTCCCGAAAGCGACGGTGACGTAGCCTCGAAGGCACCCCGTCACGATGAAGCGGCAACGCTCAGCTTACCGACCCTCGCATCACTCTTGACAGAGTGGGCAAAATCGACATTGGCCAATGGCGGGTGGAAAGATGCCTTGGTTGACGCTGTCAGTGTGAGTATCTCCTTTTGCTCTGGTATCCCTCGTAGGCTTGACACTCCGTTGGTTTGGAGTTTACGGCCCCAAGATTCATGATTTATCATGCTATTTGCGATCATCTCGAAATGACCAACCACTTAGCGGATGCAATCGAGTGTTTCCACCAAATGAACAGCGAACTTGCAGGCGAGTCAAACACTCGTGATAAGCAGGCGGGTTGGGCTGCTGGTGAGCGGTCACGCATGCCGTTGTAAACTGCGTTTATGTGATCGATCTCCTTCAGACTTCAAGCGGCGCTGCGCCGAAAAGCTGGAACACCTTGGAGATGCAGCAGCGGATGCTCAACAACACGACGATGCTATTACTCAGTATTCAGCCGCATTGTCCCTCAGTCCTGCTAGCCAAGACGTTTTCATCAAGCGAAGCAAGATATATATGGCAAAGGAGTTATGGGAGAACGCTTTAGATGATACGAATCAGGTACGTTATTTTTGTCTTGTGCAGGCCCGACCTTGTCGACGCAGAATCATTAGGTAATAACACTCGAACCGTTGTCTCCATGGAGCTACGATATGGTATTGAGGGAGTGGGCAAAGGTCAACCTGACAGATGGGTCATGGAGGAACGCCTTGAAAATAGCTGGCGGTGTAAGTGTATCTATATCGACATGTATTGTGAAATTAACATTTTGATTTCCAGCTCAAGGTCCCGAAATTCACAATATATCGGGCATTATGTGAACGTCTCGAAACTGTCGACTGCGTGAGGGACGCGACCGAGTGTTTCCACGAAATGGCAAGTGAATTTGTACAGGAGCCGGAAGGCGAGCAGGCGAAATGGATGCTCGGTAAGTGGTTGTGTATGTAATGCGGGCGACATCAACGTGACCGTTCTCTGTCAGACTTCAAATCTCGTTGTTGCGGGAAGTTAGTGGGCCTGGGGGATATCGCGATGAACGCTCGGCAATATGATGAAGCCATCTCCCAGTATTCGGCTGCGTTGTCCCTGAATCCCACTCCCCCAGATCTAGTCCTATTTGTCAAGCGAAGCAAGGCACGTGCCGCAAAGGGCTTGTGGGAGGACGCGTTAAATGACGCAAATGAAGTACCTCGTTTTATTTTTGTCCCAGTTTGTCCTTGTTGATGGAGAATCGCCAGGTGATCGAGCTCGATGCATCGTCTCCATTGGGTTATGAGAGGAAGCATACAGCTTCACATGGTGCAGGATATTATAACGATGCAATACATGCTTTCGAGATGATGCTTTCGAAGATGTCGCAGTCACCTGATCCAGACATTCGTGGTGAGTATGACGACATCGTGTTGGTGTTTATCTATTGATCTTGTCTCGTAGTGCGTTCGCACGGGTACGTCAAACCAGCACAGACCAGAGAAAAGATTCGCGCGGCCATTGAGGATGCCACTCGTGAATCCCCGCTTGTACTCATTAACACCGACACTGGCCGTCTTCTTAACAAGTCTGGGCAAGCATGCTCATTCGAATCACAACCTATCTTTGCGGAGTTGGTCTCCTCTATGACGACTCACATCGATCAGGACCGCATCGAGCACGAAGTTGCGCAATACTACCGTTATGCCATGTTTTCACACAAGTGGGAAGGGGACGAACCTCTGTTCGACAAAGTCATACACATCGTGGTGTATGACCTCGAGGAGTCTCTCACTCACGACAAGCTCCAAATGTTCTGCAAGATCGTGCGGGATGCCGGGCTCCATTGGGCGTGGAGTGATACGTGTTGTATCAACAAAGGGGATCATTTCGTACTCCAAGAAGCTCTGGTCTCCATGTTCAAATGGTATCAGGGTTCCGCCGTGACCATCGTTTTTCTTCGTGGCGTTCGCTTTCCGTCAAAGCGCGGTGCTCTGGTGAAGAGCATATGGAACACTCGGGCCTGGACATTCCAGGAGTACCATGCCTCCAAGGTGGTCCGATTCTACACTGAGGATTGGAAACCATATATGAACCTTGATATTTTCAACCACAAGGAATCACCCGAGATCATCTCGGAGATGGAGGAGGCAACCGGTGTCTCGGCACGAGCCTTGATGGCAATTCAACCAGGTTTGGATGATATACGCGAGAAGCTTCGTCTGGCCTCGACACGCCAAACAACACGGGTCGAGGATGCAGCTTACTCGTTGCTTGGAATATTCTCCGTCTCCTTGCCAGCTATATATGGCGAGGGGGAGAAGTCACTTGGGCGACTCTTGGCGCAGCTACTCACAAGCTCAGGAGACACGGATATCCTTGCATGGACAGGGAAATCTGGCAGGTTCAACAGCTGCCTCCCGGCAGATATCACTGCATTCACCGAGTTACCGACATCACATATTCCGCGACCGATTGGAGGGGCCCAGATGGAAAGAATCATTGCCAAATTGCGTGCCGCTTCGCTCAACCCTACTTCGGTCACGAAATTTTATGACCGACTTGATGAACTGTCCGTACCGTTACTCGCAGGACAGCGGCTGAAGCTTCCGTGCATCATGTTCAAACTCGGGCCTTTGTCGGCCTCTCGGAGCAAGTCGGGACATGCTTTCCGTGCACAGACAACTGCACTCGGGGTTGTGGAGATCAAAGTCAAAGAGGATCTCACCCGACTGGATTCCCTTTACCTTGTTCACCCTTGGATCGACTTTCTTCTCGACCGACAGCCTGTCGGAAGTGTAACAGATACAATACCCGAGGAGCCCATGCTAGATGACCAGGCTTCCTCGATGGGCGAGTTCCTGTCGTTCTCTAGCCCATTTGATAGCACACCGACAGCCCCGCAAACACGAACGGCGCGGCTCGTCGCTCGCTTCGGACGGCCATTCGGCGGACGGCCCACGATGACCCCTGCAGATCTGATGTCTCTCCGGCCCCCGTCGTCCGTATCGCAGACGGACAAGCAGATACGAGCCCTGCGCACCCTCGCTCGGGTGAGGCAACCGTTTGGAGCGCTGTTGCTCACCCCGCACCCTGGAAACGTGTCAGCGTACAAGAGGGTCGCTGCGGAGAGTTTGATCACGGTCCAGGTGGAGGAGATCACGCCGATTGTGTTGAATAAGCTGATAGAGGGCATACGGATGTCGGACGTGCTTTGATGGTGAGAGGAGATGCGGTGTTTATACGCTACATGGTGAACGTTTGGTTTCGGGTTTTTTAGTCGTTGGTTTGATAAAACATTGGGGAACGTGCGTTTGAATGTGATCGATACATGGCTCTCAGTCTTCGCTGCAGGCTTCGTCCTTGAATTTCTCGAATCTTGTAATCCTCTTCACAATCTCGCTGTTGTCGATATTGCCGATTATAAGTATCTACAGCGCCGTCTGTGGCACATCTAGTGGTCCATACCACAGAATATAACGATGAAGTACTACGAGATCGTCCAACATTCCTGGACAAGTTACTAGCTCCTGAGTCCTAAGACGTGAGGCTCGAAGCCGAAAAAGTCAACGAGTTTTTAAAGAGATTCATGCTGCCCTACCCAAGTCTCATACTAACCCTGACGTTGGCAGAGGGGAAAGAAGAAAGAAGAAAGAAAGATTCCATTCACATAACAAGGGTACCGTCATATATCAAGCGTACTAGTAAGACTCCAAAAAGGAACGACGACATGTAGAAGAAAAAAAATCAACTATAGTCAAGGTCGAGGGTAAAGCATTTGAAAGGGAATGTGAAGTCGAAGATAACAGGGGGTGACAAGGAAAACAGACAATGATTTATTCAACAAGGTATGGGAAAAGAAAGAGGGTGTCCACTGTCCAATCTAACGTCAACCCCTTTAGTTCCACGAATTAGCAGCGATCATGCTCGGCGAATGCAGAGGCGAACTGGACTGCTGGAAATGCGCAGACTGAGATGGAGACACCAACGAACCAGGCGGGTAAAGAGGAACCGTTGGCACGAGCTCGAAAACGTGCTGTGCGATCGCCCGCGGTCGCCCAGGTTGTCCGGTCTGACCCAACGGTTCAGGTGCGGACATGACAGCATGTATCCGAGGATCGAGATCCATCGGCTTGTGGAACCCTTCTGTACCTGTCATGGCTGCCGTGCCGGACGTGCCACGGTCATCCCAGATGCACCGAACGTCATTTCCAGGAATGATCTGGGCAAGAAGACCGGTCGAGACATGTCTCACTTCGACGAATCGTGAGTCAAACAGGAGGATGTATGGCCAGTGCATGGCCACACGCTCTGCAGTACCCTCCCACTCGATCGTTCCTGTGGTGCGACTTGGTTCTCCAAGTTGGTTCACGTAAATGCCGAATTCTGTCACCATATGAGGGGCGGCTAGATGATCATAATAGTGCCTTACCATCATAACACAACAGGAACTCATTTTCGACGCGGAACATACCCATCGGTTTGCATGATTCGCAGCGTTTTACCAACCGCTCGTGACCATCGTCGCGAGACGGAATCGTGATACTATGGAAGCTAGTGATCACGATGTCAGCAAAATATACTCCTGGCATCAGGAGGTTGACATACTCAGTAAGGTCCATGATTTCAATGCCTTTGGTGCAAAGGATCGCAATCTTTGCTTTCAAAAAGACCAAGTCGAATGATTCGTAGGGCAAAAAGAATTCCTGACAGAAGGAAAAGGTCAACTTCAGAGCAAAAACAGTGACCACGCGGCGCACCTTGTATAAACGGAACCACTTCGACTGAGCAAGGAGTCGTTTACCAAACCTCGATGTGAACAAAGCAGGTGCCTTGGATCGTTCGTTGATTTGCACGGGAACAGGCTCGAGTACACAGAAGACGCTGTCAGACTACACAAACGTGAGCAAGAATCATAGATTCCATCTATCAAAAAGATATACCCCCTTTTTCTCCATGTAGATAACCAGCGTCCGACCGCCTTGGTTACCGACGCTGAAGAACTTGACGTCCCGCGTACCACCGACTCGTTGAGGGATCTGTGATATATGCGCGCTTTGCGGCGACGATGGAACAAGTGCTTCAATATGATAAGCGAATAGTACCTATGCGATCATCCCCTTTATTTGCTGCGACGCCCTGATAGGGTGACAAACTTACCTTGTCTGCCAGGACGAGAAACACTCCAAAGTCTTCCAACATCGCACACTGTGTAACCATCTGAATGTGCACCACAAGACGCATAGCTGACACGAGCACCGACGTCAGATCTCCGGCCACCAGCAACCAGAAAGCTTACATCGAGAGTCGTGTCTGAGACCAATCCACACACCCTCTGCACACCCAATCGCAACGAGTGCCCTTTCATTCGTAGCTGCAGACGATGCTCGGTAAGAAACCACAATCACACTTCAAACAAACGACTACTCACTAAACGGCACAGAACACGTCACCTTTCCGGTAAACATGTTTTCGTGTTTCGACGATGGCGCGGTTGCGTTCGCAGGGATTGCAGGAATGAAGAAGGTATCCGTACTGAGCGGCTCCATCTCAAACGCCTTGTTAGACTCCTGAACGACCTTGCGCAACCCGATCGCTTCTTCCAGCTTTTGCTTCCACTCCGCTCGTAATTGGGGACTCTCTGCGAACAGCGTATATAGACCACCATGCCTCCCGCTGTGATGGATTGTGCAGGGGTAGACGAAACGAGAGTCCGCCACACTATCAGTCATGCCGCTACCTGGTGTTGTGGGTGTGCCACCATCACCACGTCTGTTACCGAGTCCTAGACGTAGAATGCCTGTGCTACGTTGCGTCGGCGGGTCTAAGAAGGAGACGAGGTTTAATAGGTCCAAAAGAATAGGCTACGTGTGCTTTTAACTACGTGGGTCATCGATTTGTTTGCGAACGACTCACGCTGCGATTAACGTAATACTTTGTCACACCATCCTGCTCCTTCGTCTTCGTCAGGACCACTACATACGGCTCGTCAACAAGAGAAAAGAATAGGTGGACTATGATGACTTACGGTAATTGTCGAACAGAAGGACAAAGAGTTCAGTCAATCCATTCCACTCGAAGCTGGTGTCCGGCTGTCTCAACAGTTTGCCAGCATGAACTAGTGATCGACTCTCATTCTGCAAATCCAAGTCCTTGTGTCCAGGTTCGTTAACATTGAACAGGTACAAATGTCGCCAGCGTACTTACCACTTCCTCCCCTGGTTTGAACACGATATTTGAATTGTAGCGCGACAGCTGTACCTTTTGTTTCGCGGACTTGACGCCCCGTTGGGTGTCTTCCCCAAGCGCTTTGATGATCTCGAGAACACGGGGAATGGCTTCACGATCCTCGTGACCTGCCGGGGTCTCCTCATATATGCTTTTCAGAAGTAACTCGTATCGAAAAAGTCGAGGTATAGGTCGATTGATGAAATTTTTCATGTCCAGACGATGGGCGTCGGGATGACGAATGCATTGCTGTGGGCGAGATCAACACTACATGAAGGAGAACTCGTGGCGAGACGATACACATACCTCGACAAAGGTCTTGAACTCAACGTTGTTGGCCATCTCTTCGTCTATTCGATAAGCCGCCATCGGGTAATTCGGAATATACTCCATATAAGCTTTCCTGAAACTCAACACAGCATCGAACACCACCGCTGTAATGCTCTTGATCACGGGATGTTCCTCGCGTTGAATCTCGTGTAGCTGACTGAGTAACCTGCGATGATGACGATAGATTTCTGCGAAATTGTGGAACACGTCTGTGATAAAGTTCTCCAACCTTTCCCGTGGAACGATGGGAGGGTCTTGCGTCCGCAGAGGCTGGATATACATCTGGCGAAACAAAATGCTCAGGTACTACTACCCGCGTCAATAGGACATTATCCCATACCATTTCAATGTTTTTCAGATCCTTCACGTACCACATTTCACCTCTGATCAACTCAAAGATAATCCTGAAAGTATCAGTCAATCTCTAGTACCTTTCTTTAATAGATGGGTCGCTTACGCCTGGCGTTTCACCTCAGACTTGCTCAAACCTTCTCTCAGTTCGCCGGGAACCAGGTCGCGCCAATCCCACTTTGCGGCTGGGCTCTTATCCGTGGCAGTCTGGAACGTACGCAGTTGAGCGACGTTCTGCAGGTCCTCGATGGCATGGATAGCTGCTGCAAGGTAATACGCGTCAGGGTTGTCCCCCGTCGTTTCCTGCATGATCGCTTCGAGGGCAATATGATACTTTTGGAGATGCTCTGACGGTCGTGACAAGAAATGCTTCAAGTCGAGACCTCGAGATTCTTGCCGCCTGACGGATTGCCGCGAACATTCCTACAAACCAAATAGAACATACCAAATGGTAAGCCAAAGGCTCTAGTGTCGATCGTAGACATCACCACGAACCTCGAGAAAAAGCCTCAGATTAGCATTCGCCTCAATCTCTTCCTTGAATCGCTTTTCGGCCAAAGGAAGATGAGCGACATGGATAAGATATGCGTATCGAAAGCTTCTAGCAGCGTCGACGAACACGTCTCCAATCTTCTGAATGATCGGGGACTGCTCGCGCTGACGAACGTACATAGCCTCCACGAGTCGTTTATTGCATGCTCGCAAATCGAGGATATTACCGAACACCTCCTCGATGAATTCATCCAGTTCGGAAGCAGGCATGATGTGCGTTGCGCGCCGGAGAGGGCGAATGAATAGCTAACCACGCATGAGTGAAGAGTTAGGTGTTGGGAATAAATGTGACGAACAGCTTCAACCGAATCGAGATCCTGAACATACTGCTCCTCTTGACTGATCGTTTTGTGTATGATCCTTTGCCAAAGACATGAGGAAAACAATGCAGAACACGGTAGAAACATACGTTTGGCGATGAACCTCGCTCTCTGGAAGCTCACGAAGAATGGTTGGGTCTGCTGTGTTCAGCCAGTCCTCGGTCTACCACAACACCGTAAGCAGCAGTTTCTGGATCTTGTCTGTCAACTTACATGAGGTGTAACATCCGGCTCAGGTACTGGGGTGATGTCTGTTACAAGGGCCGCCTAAAACAATATCAATTTGCATAATGGATGCAATCTGAAGACTTACGCGTCTTCTTGGACAAACCCAGGAATAGCATGGATCTTCCGCGGTACATGTCGAGGTATAACACTTTGTGAGCATGGTGATCACAGCTGTTGGTAGCTCTTCTCCTTCCCTCTGCGACTCCGAATTACCCTCGAGGTCATCCAGGAACATGTACACGTCTTCGTCTCCGTCCTGGAGTGGTTTATCGCCCCACTCAACCTCGTAAAAGAAGAATTGACTTTGGAGGCTACGCGCTACCTGTAACGCCGCACACCTATCTGTTGCACTAGAGACACCGTGATTAATCAGCAGTTCTCGTTGAATTTGTGATTGAATTGTCGACTTTGGGCAGATAATTATAATCCAAACGATGAACATCGAAAATATGTCCACATACGACTATGTCCTTTCCAGTAAAAGCACGGGGATAAGGGATACTGCTCTTGACATGTGTGCCTCTTGGAACTTCATTACGCAGTATAAAAGCGTGATGAGAGAGTAGACTGAAGTTGACAAAACGATACGGATCTGAATCATCGCTGTCGTTAAAATACTCGTCGTCTTCGTATTCTTGATCAGTCAACGCTCCCCCGGAGCTGCCAGCAGCACCGTAGTCACTTGGCCTGGAACGGTCGAACGAGTCTGTACTTCCCCGGCGAATGCTGTAGCTATTTGGAGAATCGGGGTATCCCACCGTAGAAGGTCCGGCAGTTGAAAAAGCATAAGAAGTGACTGAATCGTCCCTCGCAAGCACTGAAAAGCCACCCTTGGGTGCTTGATAATCGCCGTAAGTAGTGGCCGTAGTCGTACCTGACGCGTCCAAGTGGATCTGTTAGCGCTGACGAAATTGTTGATGTATTCGGACAAACGACCTACAGTTGAAGAAATCAGTTAATGGTGAACACTGAGGTTGAAAATCGTTGACACATGAACTTAAAGGTGCATTTGTGTCGCCGTCCGGATGCAAACGAGTATTGGTGTACGAATATGCGTCCGTGTACGTTGATTGGCCAAACATTTGTTGTTGATAAGATGGGCGGCCCGGGCTTTCGGGAGGCTCTTCTGTAGCGTACATGTCAAGGAGCGAATTCACGTCATCTCGATCATTAGAACCTGGAACCGTCAGCGCGAGAGGCATCAGGGAGTCGCGCAGAAGATAACTGATCATGGACGTCGTCCGTACCTGGACTGTCAGTATCATTGGAACGGGTAGGAGCAGCTGGAACAAGCTTGTGGGTGCCCAATTGAGGACTCATGATCGGTTTTCCAGGAGAAGTGGGAGAAGTTGCAGATCCGTTCGAGGTTCGACTACCAAGCCACTGGCGGATTGGGGTAATTGACAACGACTAAAGATGGAAGTATGAGAGTGGGATTGCTACCAACTTCCAAGACCGCCAGGGAGGGACGGTTCCTCGTTTACATAAGACGCAGCCCAGGCCCCTGCAGGGCGATCTGTGAGCAAGCGCCGAAAACACGAGGTGACGCAGTGCCGCCGACTCCCTGCAAAGCAGACGAGTAACTTTATCGCTTGATGACTCCGAGTCTTTGACGGCCTACACGAGAATTTCGAAGCCCTCTCATTGGCTGGTGAGCGTCTAAGCGATCCAAAAAAGTGTATTTAGGTTGTGCCAGTCGGGTACCTTCCACAAAATGTGCGTTTTTGTGGCGTCCAAGTTGCTGATCCGGGCGGCGGTGGCCTGACTGTGTACTGGTTTACTGTAGCCACGTCTGTATGGGTTTGTTGCCAATTTTGGGGGCGTGCCGCATACTAAACGCAGGAAACTTTTGACCAGGTTTGTTGCCAAGCTGCCACAGCCGCGGTCTGGGATGTCGCCACTTGCAAAACGCGTGTTCCGAGTTGGTCCTTGCCAGTGAGTGCGTGAGCGGGCTTTGAACAGGCCTCGCCATTTCGTCCGTAATTTCTCGAATCTTCATCCTCTCCACAATCTCGCTGTTGTTGATATCGCCTGTTTCAAGTACCTACAGTGCCGTCTGTAGCGCTTCCCGTGGTCCATACCACCACAGTTGAAAAAGAGAGAGAGAATATAACGCGATAAAGAGATCGTCCAGCATCCTTGGACAAGTTAGTACTAAATACTGAGGCATGAGACTCAACCAACGAGTTTTCGAAGAGATGCATCCCGTCCTGTGGGCCAAGTCCGATTCATACTAGTAACCCTCACGTTGACGAAAGGAGGGAAGACAAAAGAAAGATTCCATTCACACAACAAGGGTACTATCATATCAAGCGTAAGACTCGAAAAAGGAACGACATGTAGAAGAAGAAGAAATCAACTATAATCGAGGTCGAGGGTAAAGCATTTGAAAGGGAATGAATCTGAAGTCGAAGATAACAGGGGGTGACGAAGAAAGCAGACAATCGTTTAACGAGGTATGGGAAAAAGAAATGGTAGGTGTCCATTCAATGTCAACATTCAATCAACCCCTTTAGTTCCACGAATTAGCAGCGACCATGCTTGGCGAATGCGGAGGTGAACTAGACTGCTGGAAATACGCAGATTGGGATGGGGATGCCAACGAACCAGGCGGGTAAAGAGGAACCGTTGGCACGAGCTCGAAAACGTGCTGTGCGATCGCCCGCGGTCGCCCAGGTTGTCCGGTCTGACCCAACGGCTCAGGTGCGGACATGACAGCATGTATCCGAGGATCGAGATTCATCTGCTGGTGGAACCCTTCTGCACCTGTGATGGCTACCGTGCCGGACGTGCCGCGGCCATCCCAGATACATCGAATCTCATTACCAGGAATGATCTGGGCGAGAAGGCCAGTCGAGACATGTCTCACTTCGACGAATCGTGAGTCAAACAGGAGGATGTATGGCCAGTGCATGGCCACGCGCTCTGCAGTGCCTTCCCACTCAATCGTTCCCGTGGTCCGGCTTGGCGCCCCATGTTTGTTCACGTAAATCCCGAATTCTATGACCATGTGAGCACTGGCTGGACGATTACAGTGACGCCTTACCATCATAACACAACAGGAACTCATTTTCGACGCGGAACATACCCATTGGCTTGCATGATTCGCAGCGTTTTGCCAACCGCTCGTGACCGTCGTCCCGAAGCGGAATCGTGACACTCTTGAAGCTATTGCTCACAATGTGAGCAAAATATACCCCTGGCATCAGGGGGTCAACATACTCGGTGAGATCCATGATTTCAAAACCTTTGGTGCAAAGGATCGCAATCTTTGCTTTCAAAAAGACCAAGTCGAACGATTCAGAGGGCAAGAAGAATTCCTGGCAGAAAAACATGGTCAGCTTAAAGGCGAAAACAGTGACCACGTTGCGCACTCTGTATAAACGGAACCACTCTGACCGAGCAGGTCGTATACCAAACCTCGATGTGAAAGAAGCAGGCGCCTTGGATCGTTCGTTGATTTTCTCGACAACAGGCTCGAGCACACGGAAAA
>JBBPSC010000478.1:0-17591 GCA_038093395.1 Baorangia bicolor
CTTCAGGCTGCGTTCAACGACTGCCGCCATCACGGAAATTGAAGTGTGGGGTAAGCGGTGGTACAGTATTATGTATCACTTCATCTCGGCCCTTTGCCAGAAAAGTATGTAGTCAAGTTCGCGTCGAACACAGGGAGCCGATCGAGGAGCGGAACCTGTGGGTCACCCCGAACCTATACGTTCCTTTCTCCAAATGATACTCGAGGCCATTTGCATTTCCGCAACTCTAGACTTGCTCTAGACTCTCCACAGCGGACCCACGTGCCACTTGTCAGAGGGTGGGCTAGAGAGCCAATCAAAAATTTGACCTACTTTGGTACAGCTTAGGCGCTAAGTAATGCCCCACAAACAGCACAATGTCGTCAGGTAAATTACTCACAAATCGGGAGACCCCGTTACGCAGGAAAGTGACGAAACCCCATCCCCCATGCCACGACTCACCGGACATTTATGTGACTTGGCCCGCCGCCTCGACACTCCAGGTGCACGAGGCCGTTTCTTCCCTTGGATGGAGATTGATGATCATCGCTGGCCCGGACCTCAGCGCTACGGTCCATCTCTACCGTAAACGAAGACAAGGGCAAACAAAGCTGGTCTGCCATGAGGTCCACAGAAAGCGTGTCAGGTTCGGGTGTCAACGTGTGTGCCGCAGAGGTACAGCGACCATGCGTGGCACCCGAAGTCTCGATCCAGATCCGTGCCCAGCGATCCGCGAAGACAACATTTGCAAAGGACATGATAGGAGGAAGGCGAATCAGGATTGGAACCCGGATCCGAGAGGGTAGACGTGGTTGCCGTTCTGCAATTGGGGACTGGCTACAAGCATGTAATATTGGAGCATTTCCCCCGTGCCACGTGTCGCAGACGTGACATAGGACTCATGAGTTTTGTGTTTCGATTAAAGTGTAGGGAGGAACAAACGCACAAAATTACGTTCAAAAGACGATGTGGGGTGACATACCACGTTGCTAGGGGTGCAGGACGACCTGCATCCCTGAGACGCAAGACATGTGAGAGCTGCCAGTACAACTTGAAACGTACCACACATGACCGTTCAGACTCAGGTTTCAGCTCGAGCATAGCCTGAGGAAAAATACAGTTCATACTCACTTGGGAGTGTTTTGGCAGCCCATATCCATCTTATTCATGCACGTTAGGGGATATTGTGGTCGCCTTGGGTGTCACAATGCAGGGGTGGAATGCGTATGTGATCGTCAAGAGGCGTCGTGAAAGAGAGCGGACGAAACTCAGGGTTACCGATATATAATTATTATATCGACCTGAAGCTGGCCTGCGAAGCAGATAGGAGATCCGAGTGTGGTGCAGAAGTGATCGCCGAGAACACCTCAACGAACACCAATCATCGATCATATCACCGAAGGGATCCATCAATCGGTGGAGGCTTTGCGATTCTGTGGTGTATCAGTGCAGCCTAAACGTCCCGACATCGGACGAAGACATGAAAACTTAACCCTCAAAATAGATATATACATTAATCTTCTGCCGCGCCGAAAGCTGAAGTCAGAAAGGTAAAGTTATTAACTATTTGAATGGAAACGAGACTACCTTCTGTTATTCGCTTTGTCCTCCTGAAACAGTCGTCAAATGTGGGGCAAGTGCCTCGGAGATGCGGAATCAGATGCAAATTAACCCTGAAATTAGAGCCATATGGAATGGTACAGATCTCGAGGGAGGCTAGAAGGCCAATCTCGTCGTGTGGGGAACTTGAAGTAGGGACTGTCAAGAGTCGACTTGCCGTACAGGTTTAGATTGGTATAGCCCACGTGAACTACGTTCCACGTACAGGGAACTTGGGAGCCTGAGTCTGGATCCGGGCCTGGTCGGATCCAACAGAACTATACTTCAAGATCAGTGAGTGGACAGGTCGCTGAGCGACTAGTGACAGGGCCAGGCTTGGACTAGTTCCAACTGGGTTGTAAATTCCTCACAACAGCAGCAGCCTGAGGAGCTTTGGCAGGCGCTCTTCAAGCTACGTCAACGGTTATGCGTGAAAACCGTGGGACTGGATCCACGTGGCAACTCTTGAAGAGTGGCGCACTTTGAAGATGTTTCAAACTTATCGGCGCGCGGAACCTTGCTATATAACTTGCGAGTGAAACGGCAGCGACGTCGCGGGCTGGGCGGTGAGTGCCGCATCATATGCGTAGAGTCTACGTACTCGACGGCGCCTGACGGAAGTCGCACAGGATACTAATACAGGAACCCTATGCACGACTATTAGCGCTCTCCGGGTCAATTTCAAACGTTGGAAGAGCAATTATTGTTATCACACAGGGTTGGGTTCCAAGCTACGCCGCCGTCTGCAGACTGGCGCGTGCCCACCCCTTATCAGGCCTCATGGTACAGGCTAGACCCTAGACGCTGAAGAATAAATCCTACGTTCAGTGAACGAGTATGCCTAATATTGCCTATGCACATTGCTCATTTTGACTCTTGCCTAGCGTGTAACATGAAGTACACGACGCGGTTGTACACGAAGCTGTGGGCTTGTGGCTTGAGCGCCCAAGCCTCCTGTTGAGCGCCTAAATCCCTCAACCATCTAGAGTGCGCCAAGACGGTTAAGACTTCTTGGAAACGCGTGGGAGGGCCCATCTGCAAATATTGCCCGTTTCGCTCGTCCGTTGCGTGCAGAGTCTTCGCGGACAATCAGAAGATCGAAAACTAGACGCCTTGAAAGGGACGCAAAGGCGCGGCAAGAAGCTGATATGGGTGACACGATTTCACACAGGAAGCCTTCGTGTCTGCTTCGATGCATTGCCCAGCGCCCTGCGCCCCACCGTAACACATGAAGTACGTTCACTTTTCATCTATCATAAGGAACTTACAATATGCACTGGATTACCTATGCATTCATCTGTTCTACACGCTCCCTCCTCGTTTTCTTTAGACCCCCCGTCTTAATGCTGTCTTTCTGGAATCCGTTCAGTCCTCGTAGCTCGCAGTACTCCCTCCGTCGTGAATCGAACAACTAAGGTACGCTTTGATTCCTACATGTTACAGGCTTATCCAATTCCATGCTAGTCCATGCATCCTCGTCCTTCCGAGATAGCCAATACAATCATGTTTGGCTGGTACATTCCGATGTGGTTGCTCATGGGGGCTATTCCTAGTGGGTCTCCCCGATCGACAATTCACGGGTAGTCTATGTTATCACTCACCGAACTCTCGAACCAGCTGCAGTTCTTGGGTTAAACATGTTTACTAGCATTCCTCCGCCGCATGGGGATCACACTCGATCTCTAATCGAGGCTAATCAGGAGTTCTGGGAGGATCTGGTAAACCATCCCTTCCCTCGCCAGATGGCCAGAGGCACAGCTCCTCTGAATGGCTTTCGACATTACATGATTGTAAGTTGGACCATACCGGTTTTCCTAGCTCGTCTCAACCCGAGCTGCAGCAAGACGCCGCATACCTAGAGTTTTACGCTCGAGTGAGAATGCAGTCTATTGCAAGTTCGAAATCCGGGATATCCTTCAAAGACCTTGAGAACTTTGTGGCAAAAATATCCAACAGCGTTCAGTATGCGACAGATATGCGGAACGTCTGCGAAAAGCAACTGGGAATTCCACAGGACGTAGTCGCAAATGAGCCGATGTCGGAACAGCTCCGAAATTCAATCGAACTCTATGAACGCGTCGCTCGGGAGGGCGACTGGCTTGAGTGCGTCCCATCGAGAATTTCGGCTCTCAGGTTTGGTCAGCTAACCAGTGCCGCTCTCTTCAAAGTATGCACATTGTCCTTCTGCCGTGCATCATGGTGAACAGCAGACTTGCTTGCATAAATCAGAAAGCTGATACTCCTCCAGGGATACTATACCATTGCTAGCGAGTTGTTAGTCGATCCGACAACAGTCAGAAGTATGTTCTCTCCTTTCTCTCTAGGCTGAATATGCTAGATGCCGTGATCCAGACACTCCATATTATACTCTGTGGATTCAAGAGAATGCGCGCGGGGGGTCCTTCGAACGCTACAAGAGTACGTACTCACCACGAGTACACTCTACATTTGATGAAAACCTTTTCATAGAATTGATTAACGACCATATCAACAAGCTCCCCGACAGTGAGAAGAGGTGGAAATACTGGATCGATATCTTCGGTGAAGCGTGTCAAACTGAAAAAGCATTCTTCGACCTTGCATACGAAGACCACAAGTACGACGTCATCAGCGATGGTCGGTACAGGATTCGCAGCTACGGCAAGGACGGCGTCTACCTCGTTCCGGGTGAAGGTGGTAGAGTGATCGCGATGCAGGACGACCCCGAGGAAAACTGGACGGTGCGTGATTGAACTATGACTTGCCCGCCACGGCCAAGCTAAATCGACTGACAGTGGGAACTGACGAACACTAGGGACGGTTATTTAATCAAGAACGTTGCAAGTGGTGCCTTTCTCGGTGTTTCGGTCACAGAACAATTCCCACCATACTACGAGGTCAACAGCAAGGGCGAAGGGTACAAGTCGTGGTCACTTAACCCTATTTCCTACCCCGGGATGCGGATGTACCAGTAAGCCGGTGCCTGCCCGTTCGGGTTACACCTCATAGTTTGTTTCGACAGATTGTTCGTTTCGTCCAAGTTGCAGTTTACGCTGGATGTGGACGTCAGTCAGAACAGGTCAAGGGTAAGGGTGGCAAGACATCATAGTGCTTGTTCGGCAGTTGATGTGATTCCTTGCAGGTATTCGTGACGAATGGTTACACTGGTTCTAGTCAGATGTGGCTACTGGAAGCTGTATACTAGCGTGAACGATCGTCAAAGGTTCGATTGGCTAGAGAGGGTTAATCGACTCTGGTGGTTGTACTATAGTATTATAGCATACCTATGCCTGGCGTGGGGTATTGTCCGCCTTTCGCGACTAACTGCTTGTTGATCGATCGATCATGGAAAAGAGAGGGATTTTCCGGGCGGAAATATTGTGGATCGGAACGGGATCGGGAAGTGAACAAATGATTTTTGAGATGATGACCAAACTCTGTGGAGCTCCGCGGTTGATATGCATGACATGGGAAAAGAACCAGTGTTTCCATTCGACAGCTGTCATCGATGGCACAATCGAGGTGTAGATGCGTAATTCCTCCCTTCTCTACTCGCAGAATCAAAGGTTACAAAGCTGAGGGCCACGGTAGGATTCTAGCGTTGTTCACACACCTGGAGGACCACACTGCGTTTCGGTTCGAAGGTTAATTCAGACACCCCACTCAGCCAATCCGAAGGATTTCGGGGGCTGCCGAGACTTTAAGAACGACTCATCGGAAACAAGCGGATAGGAGGGACGACATAGTTTTTCTTACACCTCTGGACAAGTCACCAAACTTCAGCCAAGTTGGTTCAGAATCACCGCACCTCAAGCGGCCTCCTTCGTGTTTCCCCTTCAGCTTCACTGTCACTGCAGTTTCCCAGCGTCTTTCTGCGCCGTCACAAATATAACCTCAGGTCGACTGGTGCATGCTTCTCCGGAGTGAACCAGCCACAAAAGGCTGTGTCACTCCACCATCATGCCACAGGACCGCATATCCTTCCGTAACCCCCACATCAGCTTCGATAACAGGCTCCCCCACCCTCGTTAGGAGTTGGTTCGGTACTTTCCACCAATGCTGACTTCCTTCTTCGCACTCGTGACCTGAAGATGTGATCATTGTCACATTTCTGATAACGTTTGTACCTCCATTGTGTGGTAATGATCCCACTGGCTCTGCGTTGACCCCTTTTCTTTGTTCGCTTCCGCTCAATGCGGTGCTATCCGGCATTAGAAGCTTCGCGTCACCACTTCAACTGAATTCGGATCCCGGATATGGCTCTGTTCAACAACCGGTTTGCCGCTCAATGCATGGGGTTTTTATATCAACCCATCCTTCCAATGCGCCTTGAACAAGTCCCTCCTGCCCTAGATGCTCCTCATCCCACAACGCGAACTCGTGGTCAGGTTGATCGCTGATACTTTGCTGGGTGGTTCGGCGAGGTATTGGCGAGTGGCTTGGCGTTCAAGCCACAGCATTGCCCATACAAGCTTCCCGCAGCGGCCACGAGACAATGCTCACCACCCTCCTGGCGTCGACCTCCCGATCACGATGACCTTGGTGGAATCTGACCCGTCGCGTACTAGTCCACACAGCCGCGCCGCGCTGGCAGCTGCCCACGTCGTCGCTGATACCCAGTATGTGTTCCTGTTGTCAACCAATAATTGGCGTATGCTGACTCTCGCAGCATTCGAGGTCAAGCTGTCCCATTGGGGTCAAGCGTGTTTGCTAGCACCGTTTCCCTTCGCGACCCACCCGATCATGTTCAAGAATTAATCCAGAGATCTCAAGATGCTTGGGATGTTTTGGTGAACCACCCTTTCCCTCGTAGTATGGCCAATGGCCAAGCTTCTCTAAATGGTTTCCGGCACTATATGATAGTAAGTAGATCACCACCAGACATTCACCACCTTATCTCAAGCCAATCTACAGCAAGATGCGGCATACCTGGAATATCACGTTCGAGTGAGAATGGAATCCATCGGAAACTTGCACTCCAGGGCGTCTTTCAAGGACCTAGAGGATTTCTCAGAGAAGCTCTCACGCAGTCTTCAGTACTCCACAGAGGTGAGAAACATGTGCGAGAAAGAACTCGGTGTTCCGGGGGACGTAATTGCGAACGAGCCCATGTCGGACCAGCTCAAGCGATCTATTAAGCTTTATGAGGATGTTGCTCGAGAGGAGGATTGGCTTGCGTGCGTTATGCGCGTGATTTAACTCTGGAGCTGGGTTAGCTGAAGGGTGTCCTCTCTCTTCACAGTATGCACATCGTCCTGCTACCATGCATTATGGTGAGCAGCAGCATCGCTTACGTCAATAAAGAAGCTTATGTCCTTCAGGCATACTATACCATTGCTAGCAAGCTGATAAACGATCCGGCCACAGTCAGAAGTGTGTTCTCCTCTTACGATTAGCGTTTAATGGCCTGATGGAATTCTTTAGACACACCTTATTATCTCTTGTGGATTCGGGAGAATGCAGGCGGGGGGTCCTTTGAGAAGTACAAACGTACGCGATCATCTCGAGTGAACTCGAGTTGTTCTCACAGCACAATCACCCTTTGATCAGGATTTATCAACGAAAACATCGAAAGAATACCCGACAGCGAGAGGAAGTGGGATTATTGGGCCAATATCTTCAGTGGTGCATGCGGCACCGAAAAGGCTTTCTTTGACCTCGCGCACGGACAGCCCACGTACGACATTGTGAAGGAAGGAAAATACAAGATCCGCAGCTACGGCCAAGGTGGCGTTTACCTTGTGCCAGGTGAAGGTGGTCGAGTCATCGCCCAGAAGGCTGACCCCAAAGGAAAGGGGACGGTTCGTGAACATGCCGCCCCCACTCACACACCTCGGCAAAGCTAACCTATCAACAGTGGGAATTGACAAATGGCTCGGACGGTTATTCTATCAAGATTGGCACCCTTGTAACCCTCGGCGCTTTCGTCACAGACCAATTCCAATTCCCGCCGTACTATGTCGTGAACAGCAAGGGTGAAGGATACAAGTCATGGTCTATCATTCCCATTCCCGGGCAAAACTTGTATCAGTAGGTCGACGTCCCTTCGTTCGTGTCGTAACTAATAGCATGTTGCCACCAGGCTGTTCATTCCAAAGTTGCAATTCTCACTCGACATTGATAGTAGTGGGGATCACTCGAACGTATGTGTCACACGATAGTGCCGTATGGGCTGCTCATCCGCTGAACCCATTCATCACAGGTGTTCGTGGCGAATAACTACCAAGGCTCCAGTCAGCTATGGATACTCGAGCCCGTGGCTTGAAGCATTGAGACTGGTCAATGTCAGCCTCGATGTGCCTGGGCTTTCCAGAAGGGTCGTATGACGGGATCTATGATCGATGGTGTAGGAAAAAGTTGAATATTCGAAGTGGACTGTATTGATTACTTGACATGAAGGAACGTGTACAATAGGGTATGGACAGATCTGTATATCAGGACAATTGTATTATTAGAAGATAGCATCGGGAAGATTAGTAGTTCTTCGGTCCCAAATTCAATGGTCCGTACAGTGGAAGAATGGTCAAATATATGTCGCCCAGGACCTTGAGGACCTCCATGAGTCTTTGACACTGGTTCTAGTCAGATGTGGGTACTGGAAGCTGTAGTGTGAACGATTGCCAAAGGTTCGATCGGCTCGGGTTGTAAAATACCTCTGCCTGGCGTGGAGTATCACCCGCCTTTCGCGACTGACTGCTTACATAAATCGACAACACGGCAAGCACCACGATCATACAAAGGAGGGGGGAGTATCGATGATCGACGATCGACATCCTTGTCGGTGCGGAAATATTGTGGATCGGAACGGGATCGGGAAGTCATCAAAAGATCTGGGATGATAACCAAACAAGTACTGTTGCTGGAAGTTACGTCTTGGACTTCAACTTGCCGAAATGATATCTAGCCGCCCAAGACCCATCTTCGCCCCACCAACAATCTCCAGTCAAACACTCTCAGATGGGTGGAGAAGGCCCGTACGTGACCTTCAACGACGATTTCCGTCAAGGCGGAGCATCCGCGAGGCCACCGTGTCCCTTGGATGCCAAGCAACTTGACGAGGCTTACACTCGTGCGCACGTTTTCATGCTAAAAAGGGTCAGGCAGCTCGTAGAACTCGGCTGGCAGCAGCATGAAACAGATGGTACTGCGGACAGTCTCTCCTTCCGCTGCCCGCTCGCTGACGATGTCGTCCACAGATTCCTTGCTTGCGTTCTTGAGCTACACACGTGTTCTGGAGTCATACTGGGGCGATAGACACAGCCGTGTCGAGTTACGTCTCCCCCACACCGCCAGTGCCTGGTTCGAACCTTCTCTCGTCCAACAATGGAAGAAAATGTTCGAAAGCTCGGATCTTTTTGAACCACGGAGACGTAGATGGAGTAGTTCTGCACCAGATCGCTACGCCGATGCATACCTCTACGTCAACGTTGAACCCCCACTCCGTGACATCTTCAACTTTCTCCAGTGTCTCATCCCAGATATGCTTGTCATCATTCGGGTCGATGATATCTCTGACGCTGGTGAAGAGGAGATTACGCAACGTCTTCCATCGTCCAAATGGGTGGAGGATTATGCCGGGGAACTTTGTCCCATATTTGGGGAAGAGAGGTTTAAAGATGTGGCACAGGCTTCACAAGAGTGGCAGTGTCTTTCACGAATGGTGTCGTCTTACAGGGATTATGAGTATGAAGTGGACGACCGAGATTTCACCGCCTGCGACAAGGAATGTGGGTATTGTGGCCGGTGCGATTATTGATATCGCAGTGTTAAAAGGCAAGGAAAAGATGGAGCGATCGCCAAGGTGTTCATATTCAGGGGCTTTGTATGTGTACGGGCTTGTTCACATCTGTACTGTTTGTTTTGTGGCCATCAACCACTCCAGTTACCCTACCGATGCGTCTCAGTGAGTGAGTCTCGTGTCGTGAATATATAAATATGTCTGCAGTAATGCGCTCTTCGAAAAGAATTACTTGTAGAAAGCACGTATTTGAGTCTCCACTTCCTCCGATGACAGCTTGATATCTGGAAAACAAACGTATCAGTATCTGCAAGCCTACCCCAAGCACATATACTCACACTTTTTGGGGTCTGTCGCAAACGGAGGGAACATCAGCGGAAACACATGGCATCACAATAGAAGAAAAGACTAGCTTTACTTTTGCTGAATTCCTTATCTCTCTGCTTCTGAACGAACCGCTGCAAACTCGGTACGACGAGCTTGACTGCCTCCTCCGCAATCGCCTTCTTGCTCTCCTCCTCTTCCTCCAACACCCTCGCCATCCGATGCCTTTCCCCAATTTCTTCCAAAAGGTCGTAAAACCGCGTAAACTTTTCCTTCGTGGCTGCTTCCACGCACTACTGCCTACCTTTTCCTTTTCGCGATCTCCGCTCAACGCTTGCATCAAAGGCGAGAAGATGGCATCGAAATAGCCTGCTTTCGCGGTTCGAAATGCCGACATCAGTGCATCTGCAGTGGGCTTGGTGACGAGTTCTGTTAGCCCCGGGTGCGTCGGTTTCAACACGAGGTGCGAATAGAAATAGGAGATGTTGCTGAGTAAAAATATAGATCCGAACGCGCCGCGACGCTGTGTTTCAGGGTTGTCAAACTGCTCACAGTTGTGTTCACGATGTCGACTTTGAGAAATAAGTAGTCGGGAGCGGCCTTGTAAGGAAAAAAAGGACGGACAGGTGTAATGTTGAAGGACGACCCTCTCGGTCACTTCTGTCGTCGAGACTTTTTGGGCTTTTCCGACTTGCTTACCCTCACCCATCTTCCAGTTTCCATCCCCCCAGTGCAAGAAGTGCGGATCCAACTGCCTCCTGTACTTCTGGAATTCTATCAAGATATCGTACAGTCTGATACAAGTTAATGGACCGAGCTTGGAGCCCAGAAAGAAATTCAAAACACTTACGGAGATGGTGAAATCAGCCAGGCTCACGCCTAGTTCTCCACCCTTGCCAGGTCCCGTAGCTGCCAACTTTAAATCGGCCAAAAATTCTGGGAAGGTTCTCAAATACACGCTCCTAACAGAGTTCAGTCCGTCTCGCAACTCGTTCATGTCTCTCCGCCCTTCACCTCTCCTGCCCATGAGAATTTCCCAACGGCTCTGGGAGGCCGAAAGAGCAGTGTAGGTAGCGAGGGCATGGAAGGTGTATTTATGAAGGGAGCGTTTGATGATAGCAGTCAAGGAGGAGAGTGTATCTGTGAAGAGTGAAGAGGGGGTTGAGGAGAGTATCGTAAGTGAATGCCAAGAGAGAAGGCACAGTAAGCGGTGCAAGGTCGGTAAGAGGGCTATATTCGGTCCACACACGTCACACTCAACGCAAACCGGCTGCGAAGGAACTACGTACCTCTGCAATACGAAGGAGGTTCTCTACCCAGGTCCCAAATTCTTTGCCTGCAATGACACCGTCCAACGTTTCAGCGCGGTCGACGGCTCACTTGGCATGTGTTTCTACAGATTTGCGATTCCACGTTCCACGTATGTCAGCGTAACCACGCTGTGCCTCCCTTAGGGTGGCAAGAATGATCTGACCAATAGGATGTGATGGGTGAGTGGAGGGCAAGGGAAGGCTACGCATGAATCCCACGAGATATTTGAGAGGGGCGAAAAGCACTGGTGGGAATGTCGCAGGAGTGAAGTCAAGACCTGCTATCGGAGGCGAACCCGATGATCATTCAGCGACAAGTTTTGTATACAATTGCGTTAGCTTCTTTGCACCTGTCTCGACGAGACGGGCCTGTGGGTGTGGCAGCCGTAGCCAGCTCAGCATCAAAACGGTATGATAACACATGGCACACCTTTTCACAAGAATCGTCATCTGACGATTTGAACGCGATTACTGCATTCAAGCGTGCAAGAGTATCGATTTATATTTCCAGTTGTCCGGCCTGAGGGCTAGAGAAAGTTCACTTACACCTGGCAGCTCTGGAACAAGAACAAGGGGGTGCGTACCCTCGTAGAATGAGACCCTCTTCTTCAGCAATGCCTTCGTGGCTGCTCGCCACTTCGTCAATCTTCAAGAGTGCAAGGTAGATATCTATTCATAGCATTGAGAATGATACCTCAAACACGACTCCAAATGCGTATTGTGCGATCGGTGGTTGAGTCTCTGGGTTGCGGTATATAGTGGAGATATTGATTTCTCCAACTTGACCAAGCGGGAATCGAAGTTGGTCAATATAGCTATTGAGATTAACCTTGATCAGATCAGGACGAACGTAGAGGAGTCGGTCCACGTACATATCATCCGTTGCGATATCTGGTGGATCTTGTTCAGGTTTTGCTCAAGCTGAATGTGCCCCACTGCATCAGTCGGGAAACCTCGAGTAAAGTTCATGCTTGCAATAAGACTTACTAGTTCAATCTCTGCGCTTTCATCGTCCATAGCAGCGTACTACTAGACTCGGTGCAAGTACTAGTAACTTAGAGCGGGATGGCATAGCCACCTTTACTCGCTCAGATGATGCTGAGACCGAAAGTGTACCCCCAATGTAGGGTTAGGTCATGTCCGCCGTGAGTAACTCCAATCAAGTAGTTGATCTTCGTAAAATATTTAATATCCTCCCTGAACCACATTTAGAGAGATACGCACGAGTTTCAACCTTTCTGCATGTCGGGTGGGCACTGGTGTCAGTAGTCTCTGAATGCCGTATGCTGACCTCTAGTAGGGAGTCAAATGAAGATATCACATCATATCAGCGAAAGCCAGGGAATGTCCCCAGAGCAGCGCACCACGAGATCCACTACCGCCTGTTTGGGAGCAAAGCGGCGGTCAGAATGGTTTATTTATGGTCCTCCGCGGAGTCGTCCTCGACACCCGCAACTAAGGTTTCCATGGCTCCGGGAGGGTATATAATTGTTTAGGATATAGAGTCCCTGACTCCCTGGGTGCGAGACTCGTATCCGGAAGGCAGCTTGAATGATGTAAATCGTCAGTGAAGTGCGATTGCAGTGGAGTGCGCATAATCGGCGATGCGACCAAGCATACCATCATACACATGTGCATGAATGGTGACAAACGTGATCTATGCCCGTGACTAATGCAAAGCCTGAACAACGTACGATGAGTAGGCTTGCAGACAGAGACTTGTATAGAGGACATACTTCCAAATTGAGCCACCGACCGTCACCCGGTGCTGAGACAAGCTAAGTAGTGCATCAACGAGATGGCTGTCTCTAACGAGGTGTGTTATTCGCCATCCCCGTTACTGTCCCCGAAGTGCAGAAACGAACTCACCGCCGTCCTCGACCTCCATACAGCAAGTATCTAGACTCGGAAAATGCCCACAAGGTCTAAAAGGGGGGATTTGAAACTCATACTAGTAGTACTGGTGAGTCGGCGGAACAAGTACGCGTAATTTTTTTTAATTACCTAGAAAGACCGTGCATCGAGACCAATTGACATGTGGTTCACATGATGGCCATACAGGAATACTACAGCAAGTGTCTAAACTCGGATGATACGTACGACTCATCTGAAAGAATGGGGTACATACTTGAAGCTCATATTGGCACTGGTGGGCCCAACTGCCTCCAGCGGGAAGCATGTGAACCTAGAAACAACGTGAATCGAGACCAATTAACCTGCGGCTCACCACATTTCACCACAATCATCCACATTCGTTCTGGCTATTGTTTTGCCTCCGGGGGTATGTGATAGATTCAAATGTGGCGAGGATAAGTCAGAACGCGATTGAGATGATCGGTACTTGTCAAGAGGCGTGCGTTCGGCGACTTCCGAACACTCACTCCCGTTAGGTCCCTACGCTTGTAAGTGCCAGGGGTCCCCGATTTCTGCCTTTTCGGGTAATGTCGAGGTTATTGCAGCGTTTTCGCTCGGTTTGTGTCTAGCACACGCTGAACGCATTTCTGGCTCTTCTCGTCTTATCAAAGTGACCCAAAACCATGTATGGTGCACCACTCTACCTATTTACTTTTCAATAAAATCTATTTCTCGTTTCGCTACGACGACTTTGTCTAAGACTCATATCATTTCCAAATTAAGTTATATGAACTGATTGTTGATTCTTAAACATGCCAGCATGTCACGCATCCAGGTCGCGTCTGACCTTCACCTTCACCTCCTACCCTCTTTCTAGACCACCTAGACTATGCTTCAATGTCTTTCTCTAGTAGATCAGATAATCATTCACGCTGGCTCGCGTCTTCAAGGCCTCAATTATGGCTTTCATCCAACCCTGCATGTTTATATTTAAGTGATGACACTGCACTGCCGCTGCCGCTTCCCTGGACATTAAGCGATTCTGAGACACCTGCAAGCAGCCATGAGGCAGTCTCAGGTTCTGTGTATGTAAGTTATTTCCCTCGTGCTCGCTCTGACCATGGTCCAAACCTCATCCCATCTAGTCTATCCAGCATTTGTCAAACCAACTCTTGCAAGAACAAATATCGCATCTTCTCAACACAGGCTCTCCTGCCGCATTCTTGATGTTGTATCAACATAGCATTCTCACTGTTTCACCTATCGACAGATTCCATGCTTTCCTCTGTCCTCATTGCCTTCTCTTCATCAAATCCAGCATCTCAGTTTCAGTCTCTCTCTCCACTACAGGCCATTTCACTGTTCTCAGCAATCATTATCGTCACAAGTCTTGTACAACACAGCATGCACGCAACGAAGGAAGCTCCACGCAATTACTTCTTAGACAGCAACAACTTCACTCCCCACAGGACTCAGGCTCCCCTGCATCCACTGTTGAGCAGAGACAGTGCTCAACCCAAGGGGAGCAATGTTGTAGGCTAAGCGACTACTTACATAGACGATGGTAAGAGGGAAAAAAACTCTTATATTATGGAGGCGCATAGGGCAGCCTTATATACATACAGAGATGAGAGATTATGTAAGTATATCCTGTATAAGGATAAGATCTCTCATGTATCTACGTACTGGATAAGATATGATTTAGGAGTTGATTAGCTGCTTTAATAGTGCTATGTTCAACATCCACATCTCATTTATCCCTTTCTCCCTCGGTTTCTGAATTGTCCCTTGCCTCGATTCCCACAGTTCAAAGGTAAGCCTTTCAAGTCCTTTCATTGAGTTTTAACTGAATGCTGTGTTTGCAGTCTGTCCATTGCATCCGACCCCGATTCCCACTCCAACTTGAACCAAACTGTGTGTATTCCACCCCCCCTGTTACGGGTCTAACATTTTCCTCCCTTATCTTATCTTTTCATCTTATCTTATCGCGTCACGTGATCTTATCAGATCTAATCATCTAACTATCGTGAACGCTTTATCTAATCTTTTGGACTTAAAACTTTTCGCGCAATGGATGCTCACTTCTACCAGATCTAAGATCCACTTACACCTAGCACGGTTTCACATCTTCACTCATCACTGTGCAGGTTATTCTTCTCTTCCATTCTACATGCGTTGTACGCATGCCATGCTTCTTATGTTCCATTCTGCCACATCCTCATGTGGTCCTCATGTCACGCTTCTTTTCCATTCTATGGCTATGTTACCACACCATGCCTTATGCACATGCCCTACTATATTGTAGATTAGATGTACACAGGTGTACACACCCATGTAGTATATAAGACTTCAATAGACAACCAGAGAACTCCAGTCTAGTTCTCTTGGTCTTTTCCCCATAAAGATCAGAGTAGTCTCCTCACCTCCTCTTCACCTCCAAGTCTACGTGTTTAGTGCAACCTTTGAGCATTCTGCTTTTTGGGTTGTTTCACCCCCATCCTCCTTGCTATGGATTACCGTTTCAGTGGGACCTTGCTCCCGACTCCAACATCCAGGTTAGTTTGCCTTGGCTATGCACCTTACATGGCAAACCAGACAAACTTCCATATGTGTTCAACATCCTTGATGGTCAAGCCTATGCCCACTCCTTGGACTGCAGTCGTTTTATTCTAGATACCAGTGACAGTTGTCCCGCATGTGCCATTCTTGGTCCAGCTCTAGATGAGCTCGGCAAGTCTATTCCCTTTTACCAGCCTCGCACAAGGCGCTTGCTCAAGAATGTCCTTCAACTCTCTCAAACCATCAACGATCACTCGAAAGAACTTGACCAGTGGAAGCTGAAGGTAAGAATTCCGTTTTCATATGACAGTTCAGCTACTTACCCTTGTTTTAGTCGCTCAATGATGCCTGTTCGATTGGCAATAAACTCAGTACCATCAACAGTCACTCAGCACTTCTCATGGCCATATCTCAAACAGACGTTCCATGGCTTCAACAAATCCTTCAGGTTCAGATCAAGAATGGTGCTGGGATCAACACTATTGTCAGATGCATCGAGGAAGCCCTTGAAAAAGGCTACAAGCCTCATGGATACAGCAATGATGCCTACAACCTTGCCCTCCTCATATACCGCATTGGAGGTGCAAATCTCCTTTATGCGCTCAATCAACGCATGTCCATTCCCTCCCTTCGTACCCTTTGCAACCGCCTCTCTTTCATCACCATCACTCCTACCATCGGCTCGATTGTTCTGGATACGATCATGGCAAATATACTCAATGTCATTGTTGAGCCTTGTGCTCATGCTGGCCTCCAAATTCTTCGAGGAGTCAGCATTCTTACTGATGAGATTGCACTTGAAGAGGCTATGGTGTTTTTCCCCTCCGAGAATGGCGCAGGTGGACTTTGCTAGAAACATGGTCACGTTGTCGACCCTATCCTCAATACCTACGACTCTGCTGTCCAGATCACCTCCAAACCTGACTCTGGTCAAGTGCATCTAGGAAAAGAGATGACAGTTACCGTTGTCCATCTCTTTGGAGAAGACGTAACATACCCATTGCTCACTGCACCTACATGCAAAGAAGAGGATTACTCTGACTGGGAAAGGCTTATAGACAAACTCATCGACGCTTGGATGGCCAATGACGCGGATAAGACAGTCGGTCCTTTGTGGTCGTTTGCCACTGACGGTGATTCTACTCGGCGCAAGGCTGGTCACCGCACTTTTGTTCACACCAAGCTTGATGAGTCTTCTCCTCTCTTTGGCATGTTGGCGGATATACCCGGTCTCAACCTCTACACCGGAAGGGATTCGATAACACTTGACTTTGACTACAAACATGTATTCAAGCATAGATCTTTCTTGTTGCATCAGACAACTTTTCGCTAAGTACAGCTTTAGGATTTTGTACAATGCTTCAATCCTCCAATGGGTTGGTGCTTGGAAATGGGCATTGGATGAACGCGAAGAAGCTCGAACACTACTTGATGTGGTTAGATGACTGTGACAAAGAAAAGGCAAAGAGATTGCTGTACCCGGATGATCCTCAAGATGTTCCCCAAGCCATTGAACTCATGCATGCCATTACAAGACTGGGTCGTATTGATCCAACAAAGCCGCCATACACCCCGTTTGGTCAAATTCCAGATGTCGATGCCTACATTGATTTTGAGACTATCGGGATGTTAGGGGACCTCTTTCACAATCTACTTGAACCGTTCATCAATCCAAGCCTCTCCCTGATGCAACAAGTCATTCACCTCAGCACCTTTGCCCATCTCCTCTTCACATTTTACCATAGCCATCGACGATCGTTCATGCCAAACCAGCTTTACTACAACTCTCAAACACTTGTCAAGAACGTCGTTTTGTATCGCCAAACAACAACGCCTCAACACTTCTCAGCCATTCTTTCTCCCTGACGTTGGGGATGACCCTATTGAGCTCCTATTTGCCTTTCTCCATATGTGCGGAGGTCATAATAGCGTGCTGAACTACAAGCAGGCAATAGACCGCTTACGTGCTGCCCGAGACATCGGCGGAGACTATTCACGCAATCCTGACCTTCGACATGGACATCGACGCCTGAATCTCTCATGAACAGAACACTTAGACCACATACATCAAGACATGTGGTCTGGGGACATACTCAGCCACAATGTGAATTTGTGTGCTTGCTGGCTTATGAAACAACCCAAAAGACCATAGTCTAAGCCGAAGCCTAGATGATCATATCCTAGGTTGCCCAAGTCGAACCAACGGAGAGAAAGAGTGTGGTGAGCGTCGTTAAAGGCCTCAACCTAAC